>JAPMOR010038381.1:265832-294574 GCA_026543865.1 Argiope aurantia | reverse complement strand
TGTATTCTATTTATTTCTATTAACTATATATGCTTCTAAAAATTTCAGGACTCAAAATTAACAATTGTAAATTTGGAAATAGTTTTCCATAGTAAGCACCTTTCAATTTAATATTTTTTAGTCATTTTAGATTGTATCAGCAACACAATAATCTGAGATCATTTTTAAAGAAGCCATAATTTCAGATTAATACTTAAAAATGACATTTTTTTCTAGTAATAGTATGTTAAAATATTTTAGAGTAGATATTAATTTGAGGTAAGAAATTAAATGAGCTTATTGGATTTAATTTGATTTATTAATAAATTATAATATTTTATTACAATTATTAATTACAATATTTTATGGTTTGCCATAAGAAACTATAATATTCAAGTTTCTATTGTATTAAAATTTTTTGAAAGAGCTAGTGCAGACCTTCTTTTCTCTGTTAGATGTTAGCACATTAATATTTCAAGAAAATAATAATAATAAAAAATTGAATTGTGAAAGTCATATTATGTACTGAAGTTTATCAAATATTTTGTGGTTTCTATTCAATGATAGTGGCTGAAATCAGAAGTGAAGACATTGAAAAAAGTGATGAATTTGGTATTAAGTATACTTCCTAACATACAAGATTTTCAAAGATATAATCACACTTTTCAAATATATATTTCCTATGGCTGGGGAAAACAACAATGTCCACTACAACAATGTTGCATATTAATTTCACAATGCAAGAAAAATTTCATTATTAGCTGACAAAAGTAAATCATATCAGAGAAGTTATTTGAGATTAAAAATGTAACATCCAGACAAACATTTATATCCTTTTTATAAACCTTTTATTACATGAAAGTTACCAAATAAATTTAAATACATTAATATTGAATGAACGTATTGAATTCTTCCATATATCTAGTTGAACAGTGATTAAGAGGGGAGATATAAATATAAATCATTGTATGCTATTTTATTTTATTGAAATTAAATTCAGTCATATATGATCCTTCCATATTCTGCCAATGGAGTGCTGCATTTCCCACCATAATATTTTTTTACCTCTTCATTTAAACTGGTCATTCATGAACAATCCATGTAAATCCAATTCAAAGCCCTAGATAAAAGATCATTCCTCTAAGTTCCCTTTATCTCTAGACACCCAAATCCTCTTCTCTTAATCCTCAGTTAGCATTGCCTAATTTAAATGATGTTATAAAAATGGATTATCAAGATATTAGCATAGTGTGGAAGTCAATCTTCCAATCCATGCCCATTTTTTGTGTGGAAGGCTTAGTTATATTAATAGAGGGGGCTTAGTTATATTAATATGTGTTTTAAAGCCACACTAGGGCTATCTTGGGATGGATCTCATAATTCTGAACTATAGTCAGATGACAAGGAAGATACTTGAGCTAGCATCCCCCTCTCCAAGCTTCCACACCATACCAGCAGGGGGACATTTGGCCCTAATGGACTTAACATGCACCAAACCCGCTTACATGGCAGTTCTTTGGTGGAAACGAGTTTCGAATCTGGAGCACTTCGAATCTAAGTTTGAGACCTTACCACCAGGTCACTATGGCCCTTTTAAATACTGGCAATAGATCTTGGAGTACCATCACTACATTGGCATATATGAATGATAATGAATATCTATCTAAAAGTTATGATGGGAAAGGTAAAAAATATGGAATGCCACAATTACTGATGTTATATCACTGCATAGCAGAAATTATTCCTGGGCTGGAGGTTGAGTTAAATGTAGCAAAGAAACAGACTTATATTTTAATATTTTATATCAGAAACATTTTTATATTTTAATCAAATAATGCTAAAATGTATCATATTTTTTAAAAGATTATTATAAGAAGATAAAGAATGCATTTAAAGAAATACAATCTTTGATGATTTAAAAAAAAAGCATATTAAAAATAAAGAATATAAAAAATCAACATTTGTTACAAGAAAATAATTTTTAAAATATTTTAATTTTTCTCTCTGGATAACCATAAAATAATTCCTTGAACTATCTATATTCCTATATAAAAACTTCAAATATATATCAAGAAATGAAAAAAAAAATGAAATTATGGTAACTTTAATATGTTTCATGACATTATTTTTATTAATATTACATTAGATAAAAAAGTGAAAAGGAGAAATAGAAGAGAGTAATTGAATTCTCTTCCTGTGAAATACATATTAAATCACACATTTTCTAATACATTTCAAATATTTTTATAAATAGTTATTGTTGCTGGTTACTTACTTTGAGACATATTTAATTTCCTTATTGGCAGAATTTGTCAAAACAGAAATATAAAGCAGGACAAAAATTAGAAACACAAGAATTCCAAGTACTACTTGAAGATGGTCTTCAAACAATGTTATTGCCATGAGCATAATTATATTCAGTAAACATAATTCTAGAAGTTGAATAGCCCTAGGAAAAAAAAAAAATCAATATAAACATTTTAAAGAGTATTGTTACAACATAAATATACTTAAAACATGTTTTCTATTCTAACAATATACTTTGATAATATACTTCACAAACTGATGAAATAAAGGGCAACAGTGTCATATATTGATTTAGAATTTATAAATCAACTATAATTTCTGTCATAATTAATAAATCATTACTGAAATAGTAATAGGAGATTCTACTTATGAACAAGCAATCTTTGGATAAAGGGGTCTGGTTATCATATTACTTGCTTTCTTTTGTGTATGTATGTGTGAAGATCATATTAAAAAAGGGAAAAAATCTTTTTAACATCAAGATTTTAACGTCATTAACAAGGATTGATAATGGTCACATGCTTTCTTAAAAAGGAATTATAATTGGTAGAAAATGTCAATTCCATCTTCTTCTGAAGAGCACACAATAGATGGCAGTCATAAAAGGAGCCTAAATGCTATCAGAATGAGAGAAATAAAAATAGAATTTGGAAATTTCATTTAATTTTCTCCCTGTGTTTCAATGGTATTGCCAAGCTAAAAAGTAGATTATTTAATGAATATTTAATTGTCAGAATATGACAGGATATTCTGATTTTAATGGTGCAAAAGTCATAGTATTGACTATATTGCACCAATTTAGCTGTCAAATATGACATTTTGTAGCATGTCTATTGTTTAGTCAATGTTTGTGTTATTATCAAGTTGATTACCACAGTATTAAGGTGGGCTGTGAGAAACTTCCAATTTTCATTGAGTGTATTTAAATGAATGCATTTATTGTTGAATTCTTATAGCCAAAAGATGCCAAAATTATAATTTGTTTGAAACTTCAAAAAACAATTTTTAGTAGCTTTACAACATAAATTATTTATTTATTATAATACATATATGATTATAAACACAATCATACTAGTATAGTTTTTTCTTTTCAAATTGAAAATCCTGAATATGGTTGTAATGACATAATTCTGGGACTTCATTACAAGTCCCAGCATTGGACTATCAGAATATGAGGAATTTTTAAAACTTTGTTGGGATACATTAACACTGAAGCTCGGATATCACAGATACAGAAATGTCTGAATTAAATAAATTGCTAGAATCTTGATAGTTTAGATATTTTAATGAAAAAAATGACAGAGTTTATCTGAACTGCAAAGGCACAATATTTATTAGTTTTTATTTTTTGTTGCCAGGAGAAATGATCATTTCAGAAAAAAAAAAAATAAATAAAAGTAAAGATCATGATGTAAGATTGGAATCTCAAAAGAGCAAAAATTAATTTTGCCAAATATGACTTTGAATTAATCACTATTAATACATTTTCATATCATGATTTCATAATTATATATATTTGATAAATCAACAAAAGACAAATTATTTCTTCCTAATTTAAATAATGATGAATAAGAATGTGAAAATGTTGATCTATCTTATATAAATGTCTCAAGGGTTTTCAAAATTATTAAGTTATAGCTTTTTAATGGATATTAATTTATAGAAAAACTTCAAAACGTTTGTTAAAACATTTCCTGAATTTTTAATTCAATTTATAAAGTCATATTTAAACATTCAATTAGTATATCAGATGATGATTCAAGATTTAAAAAAAAATCAAATATCTACCTGTAAGGACATGAACCGTAAGAAATGTATAACTTGTACGCAAGATATGCAATAAAATATTTTTTTTTTCATTCTTATGATGCATTTTTCATCTTAAAATTTAATTATTTTTCTCAATACTATGCAGTTGATTAAAATGTTTTTTAATCATCTGTAGTTTGCATCAAGTCCTTGAAAGGCATGTAAATAGTACTTTACTATGACTGGAAAAAATAATTTATTTTCTTTGTATTTTTAATTCATATTTTTTTCTAAATATTTAGGTGATGATATTAATAATAATACATTATTTTACATTTTAGAATATTTGCTGAATAAAATGAGATACAGGAAACAAATCTCTAATAGTTTATTATAGGAAAATTAGATTTATTAGGTAATGCAGATAAATTAGCATGCTACAACATAAAAAAAATGATTGTTTAACAATAGAAACATTTAAAGATCAATACATATGAAGTGGGAATTTATAGAATAGAGTGTGTGAAAAGTCTATGATATGTTTTAAAATTTTATATAAAATGAATTAATTGGTGTAGCAAATAGTGGCTTCCATTAAAATACTTATAATAATAAAAATGTTCATCACTTAAAAAAAATTAGTTTAGAATTTTCTCAAGATTGAGCTAAAAATTTGAGTATAAAATTTTTAAGAAAGCAATCACAGAATTTTTTTTCTTTTTACAATGAATAACTGAAATTTATCTTAACATAATCTAATACAATATTTTAATTTAATTTTATCTTAATTACAATTTATTATTACATTTTAATTATATTATTATATGTCATTTGCACAATGAATGGTATGGAAACAGTTTTTTAATTTTAATAAATGTTTTGCAATTCTTCCAGATATCTGCAACCACTGATTGTGGAAAAGACTGGATTGCATAAATAATTTGTGCTATAAATGCTAAAAAAAACACCTTAACATTTTATATTTAGGCTTAATATGTATCAAGGACTTTAGGTATATCCGGTATATTAAATAATGTTTTCTAAAAAAGAAAAATAATTAAATCTTGTAAAATGAAGAAATGCTTATACAATAATATGTATAAAAGTCTGTTAAGGTAAAATTGAAAAGAATACTTGTTAGATATAGATGTAATTGAAGCAATTAGCCAAACAAGAAGTGAGCACAGTGGAACAAAAAATGTCAAACTGAAAACTTCTGAAGGATCAGTTCCCTCGATTCCCAGTACTCTCCTAGCTTCTTCAGCATTTTTGAAAGTATAATTCATCCTCTGAAATCTTTTGTATTCCATTTTCTGAGAAATACATTATAATATTACATACAGAAACATTTCATATTTCATTACAATGATATTCTTCACAACAATATTAGTATAAAATTATTAGCTGTATTTCATAGTTTTAAAAATGGAGTCCAAAATTTTTCAAAACATTATTTCAAATATTTAAAAATAATTTAAAAACTGTAATACCAAAGAAAATTATGTACAAAATAAATTTTTCTAAGATATATTTTTAAAAAAAATAATAAATACCAAGACCATAAAAAAATAAAAATCATACCAATTTTTTAATATACTACAAAATTACAACAAATATTATTAAAAAATGTAAGAAAATTATAAAAAAATTAAGAAATACATTTAAAAAAATCTTAGATTTAAAAAAATTGCTCACATAAAAGGGGGGAGGGGAAGAAAGAAGCAAGAGAAAATTTTAAAATATTCTATTTATACTAATTACTTGTTTATTTGGTCTAGTTATAAAAAAAAAATGATCTAAAATAAACTGTGAAGTAATGTATTTCACCAAAATGTTTGATTTTTTCAAAAACTTTTGTTTTTCTAAATGTCTGCTTTGGCTCTTTCATCTAGGGCTAATCTTTTTTACATTAGTGTGAATGAATAGTAAAATAAGTTTAAATAATTGTTTAAAGAATTAAGCTTTAGCATTAAACTTTTGTTTAATAGATGTATTATTTTTATACTGATATTATACCTATTTTAATTTTGCATTTCTCGCAAATAAGTAAAAATATTTTTAAAACAATAATAGTAAAAAAATTAGTTTAATATGTGTAAAATATCTTATTTTTGGACTTCCTTTTATCAGTGAAAATTTTTTTAAATATACAGATTATCACAAACACTTATAAAGTATTGTTCTACTGCTTTAAGAAATTATAAAATATCTGTGTAAGTGAGGTTTAATAATAAATAATTAAAATGTTTTTAACTGTTTTAATGGGGTAGGAAATAGTAATGTTTATAAAACTTTTGCATGTCTGGACATTTTGCTATCTGACTTGCCTTTTCTGCCATATTAAATTAGGAAGTTAGGAATTTAATACACATGATTTATAAAATGTGAAGGATTATTAATTGAAACAAAAATAGTGATCTCAAAATCCTTAATAAAAATGCAGTTTGTATCTGCTATAGTAAATCTATAAAGCAAAACATTATTTATTTGAAACATTTATTATTTAATATCCATCATATTCATTATAGCAAGCAGTAAAATATTGAATAATAAACTAACATATCCGAGACTACACGATACCAAAAACATTTATTTGACATATTTTAGAATTAAAATACTTTAAAACGATTCTTGTAAATAAAATTAGAATACTATAAAAAATTAAAATAAATGTCCATTTTATGTCCAAAATAAAACAAAATACAGAACAATTTCAAGCATTATGCAAAACTTTATCCCAGTTACATTGTGAAAACACTACAATTTTAATACAAGTTACAAGTTCTATTTATAAAAGCCATGATAAATTGAAAAAAAAACAACCCTAATTTTACAAATGGGATTTGCAGATTCATTTCAAAATTATGGTGATATAGAAATAAAACTATAAACCTAATCTAGACTCTTGTAACTAGTTAATAACTATAAGTTTTCATTTTTAAACTTCTGTCATATAAATATGAGGTAAATTGTTTTTTAACATTTAGATTATAAATTGACAAGTATTCTCTTCTTATATGATGGTGATTTTGGAAAAAGAAATAATTAAATACCTTATCTTTTCAAATCATTTAAAGATATAATCTGTACTTCATTTTGAATGTGTTATTTTCTCTTCTTATTTAAGTCATATGAAATATTATAATATGGCAGAAAAGTAAAATTATTTATTGCTAATTAAAAATATCACAGATTATTCACATAATAGGAGGGAAACCTTAGAGTTAGAGGGAAAAATATCTGCCATATCAGTAATTAAAAACAGTTTAACCATACTTTATATTAATTACTAGTACAAATTGCTGTTTTTCAGTTTAAATTTTCTGATAATCAAGCTACGGTTACAGCTAAAGTCTACCAATTAAGAAAAGCTGGCTTTTAAATATGTGTGCATCATTCTTGAAACTGCATAAATTACCAAAATTATGTTCTTGGAAAGATAAACATTTTAGATGGAGAAAATGGATTAACATGAAATTACTTCATTTTAAATAATAACGAAAACGGTTCAAGAAAACAAATATGCGAATTTAAAAAAAAAAACCTTTTAAGACTGATTTAAATACACAAATCGCATTTATAATGTGACTTCAATATAATTATATTTCCCTATACCTTTTTTTCAGTGATTAGTTTCGAATTATAATATTGGCATAATACAACTATTGCAAAATTGTAATATATCAATTATAGTTATTATTTAGCTATTATTTTTCTTTGCTTATAAAAACCATTTGTATGTGTCATAAAAATTTGTTTTATTCGTTTAAAGCGTATTAATTTTTTTAAAGTTATTTAAATTTAATAAATATAAAAAAATAATTAATTTAATCCTTTTTCAAACTTAATTGTTAATGAAAATAACTGATATAAATTTATAAAAATTTACACGCACAACATTCGAACAGACAAATTTATGTTGATTGAAATGAAAACCTATTGTGAATGGCGATAAAGTAACTCAGCCAGATATAAGATACAATTATATAAATAAAAGAGATTTTTTTTCATGTTTTTTTTTAAAAAGGTAAAAAATTATGGGATATTTTGAACAGATTGTATTTATATTTATTATACCAATATTCTTATTAAAAATTTTGGCTTTTTGAGCTAAAAGTTTAAGAAAACAAATTTTTGTTATCGATAAAATAATAATGAAAAATTGATTAAAATATTTATCTATAAATTTTACTGTAATTTCTATACTTTCTTGTTATGAAAACAATGAATTCTGTTCAATAAATTCTCATTTATTGTTTTTCCTATTGATTGGAAGTGAAATGGTGTAAATTCTAGAAAATTACTACAACTCTCATTCAAGACAAATTGGGCTCGTTCGCTTCTCCGCATTGCGTTCGCGCTGTCGTGGAACTAAATTTTTTTGTATTATTAACTAACGAATATTGTATAGTAAAGATTTCCCTCTATAAAGGTAAGGCATGTATATTTATTCGTTTTCTGTAAGTTATTTTCGCTTTATTTGTTTACTGAGAAATAATAAGAAGGCTTGAATATGCTCACGTGTTGCCGCTTTTAGGCCTAATGTCTATTGGGATAATATTGTAAGTTTTATAAGTATTATTTTCTATATAACTGTAAATGAGGATTGATTGCTTATGGATGGATCATTGTATGTTTAAAATTTAGCCTTAGTACATATGTTATGCGATGAGTTTAATAATAGTATATAGTATGGTGTGTAAAAGTCGATGGTTTACTTCAATACTCATTGTAATCGTGTTTCCATTGCAGATGCCTTCAACTAGTGTTAAGGACGTCAATCAGCACGAATTTGTCAAAGCACTTGCAGCTCACTTGAAAAAGTAAGTTTCTTAGTCATTGTTAGTGGAATCTTTGGACATTTTAAATCGGTTTTAATCTGTTATAGATATAACATTGATTAATATTTTATAACTTTATTCAGTTTTTGTGAATGGTAACAATTTCATTGTATGTTTCAACTTTCTTAATCTGATGAATTCACAATGGTTGTTTTTAAATTTGTTTTTGCTTGATTAAAGCAAAATTTCATGGCATTATTATTAAGCTTTTACATAAATGTTCTATCGCTGCAACCCTACTGTAGAGTTAAAATTTAATATAAAATGTGTTCTATTGCTATTAAAGTCTTTGAAATAATATTGCAATAGTTTTTGTATATGACCCAGTAAATCCCATTTGTTTTAATATTATTTCAGGTTATTTTTAATATGAAAAATTCGTAATTTACAAATTTTGATATTAAAGAGCTTCTTGCTTACTTAATTACAGTACTATTTTAATTACTTATTTTAAATAATATTTTATGTGTTAAATTATAATTGAAGAGTATTTCATCTACTTATTATGGAATTAAGCTGAGCAGACAATGAATAGGGTATTAAAAAATTTTACTGGCTCTCATTCAGGATTATTTTGCCTTTGTTATAAAGTTTGAAATTCAATTATTTTAATCCCTGTAAAGTTAATTACACTGACTAACTTTTAAAAGTGAATACAGAAGGTTGACACACTTGGTAACATCTGCAACTTTATTTACTAGTGTAATGTATGTGGGCAAATTGTTCCATATTTCTTCTCCTAATTGACAATATTTGATATTAGTATTAAAAATCAGTTATACCAATTTTTAAATAGATATGAATTGCATCTGATTTCTATGTTATATATTGCTATCTTATATAGGTTATCAATAGCTTGTTAAGATAAAATTGCTTTGAATAGTATCAATTGTATTGAAATTACAATTTTTCTAAAATGTATTTCTTTATGTAACATAAATAGGTAGGCTTTAAATGTTAGTAATATGAACAGTGTTTGGTACATTTATCGATCTTTAAGATAAGAATATTATTCTTGAACTATAAAATTAACTTTCATTTTAATCTTTTATTTAGGTCCGGAAAACTAAAAGTACCAGAATGGGTTGATGTAGTCAAGTCTGGTATGCATAAAGAACTTGCCCCATATGATGAAGACTGGTTTTACACCAGATGTGGTAAGTATATTTTGAAATTATATTTGCTTACTCAAACTTGCTTTTTAAGCTATTTGTATTCTATTTGTAAATTTTTAATTTTTCTAATTACCTGAGTATTTAAAATATTTTTATGAAATAAAGAGATGAATAGTCAGATAAAAATCGGTACTGTCTGGCTCTTGTTACATTCCACAGTTTTATGTGTTTGACTTAGCAATTCATGTGGTTCTATTTCTTTTATGTATGACCTATTGCGATTAGGGTTTAGTTCGAATACACACTTTGTAAATACACATTTGTGTAAAAAGTTTCATTGAGTATTAAATTCTGAAATTATGCTTTGGAATTGTATCAACTATAAATGTTGGTACAATATGTATAGTACATAGCTGTGCTCAAATGAAACAATACCGTTCGGGGAAATTGATTTACCCTCTATTATTAAATTTGTGGCAGAGAACTGTTTTATATTATCTTCATTTTCCAGTTGTTTAGCTCTTGTTTTCTTTAGACCTCCCCCCCCTCCCTTAAAACTTTAAATTCACTAAAAAGATTTTGTTTAAAGATTTTTAATTTTACACTGAGTTAGAGTTTTATATTTTAAAAAAAGAAACATTTGATTGAAAGATTTAAGTTAATAGAAAGAGGGGATGGGGATTGTGGGGAAACTTTAAAAACAGAAATCTTAAAATTGACTTTTTCTAGTGTTTTTATTATACCATTAGAAGTTAAATAATTTTCTTGATTAGGAAGTGCCTGTTTTTTATTTAGCTTTTTAATTTTTATGAAATAAAAGCAGTGTATCTAGTATGTAATTTTCCTTGGGGTATTTTTACTTTTGAAATTTTTTTGTTTCTTTGGTTTTGTTTGGTTTGTTGTTTTAATATTAATTATTTCTTATCTTTAGCATCAGTAGCAAGACATTTGTACATGAGATCACCAGCTGGTGTAGGTGCTCTTACCAAGATCTATGGAGGAAGGTACCGACGAGGAACTAGACCCTCTAGGTTCTGCAGGGGTTCCTCCAGTGTAGCACGAAAAGCCCTCCAAGCTTTGGAAAACCTGAAATTGGTTGAACTAGATGCTAACGGGTAATTGCAATGCATAATTTCTTTTATATAATATTTGATAGGATTTTGAAATGGTTTTACTCCCCCCCCCCTTTCACATTAACATTTTAGTGAAGTGCAATTGAAGTTAGTTAAATTACCTTTGAATTACTTTTCCTCTAAATTTTAGTCTGGAGTATAAAATATATTTGTGTAATTTTTTTTGTATTAAGTATTTTTTTAAATATAATCGCAAGATCTTGATTAAAGCTTTAAATTATAATATCCATGTATGTGAACGTAACTCAAAAGGAGAATGAGGTGGTCTGATAACATTTGGGAGTTTTTGTAAATTTAATTGTGGATTGGATTTAATTTTATCTTGTATTATAAACTGTTAATATATGCTTATTTATGTTGGACATAGTAGGCTAGGCAAATGCATTTTGTTATTCTTTACATTGGCAGACTTTGCCAACTTTTGATACAAATTGTTCAGTAGGAAATTACGGCTATTAAGTACAAATTTGGTTATCTTTATTGTTCAATAAGTGAAAAAAAAATGCAATATAGAAATGTGCACACGCACACAAAAAAAAACAGAACATTTTAAATGTTTTTACTGTGATAATTGATGATTTGTTTTAATACAAAACAATTTTTTTATTAATAAAAATTCATATTAAGAGGTCTGTTTGATTATCAATTCATCATTCTAATAAATGATTGTACTATTGTATTTATATGCTTATGTTAATTAGTGAATGTTAAAGAAAATATTTTCCTAGTTTTCTAGTTAGTTCATTGATTATTAGTCTTTTAACTCGAGGGTAATCCATTTTTTCAGTGGAAGGAAGTTGTCCAACCAAGGACGAAGGGATTTGGACAGAATTGCCAGCCAAATTAGGAAATCATAAATGTATACTATTTGAAAAATAAAGTATTGAAAAAACACACTTCCTGTTGTGCTTAATTTTTCAGAATTTTGTGTAAGTTTCTCTCTAAGGTGTTAAAATAATAAAAATATTCAATATATAAGTAAATATGTATGATAAAATTAATATTTTAGTTTAGTATAATAATTGTTAGTACCAAGTTTTATTTTAATGCTAAAATTAACATGCAAGATGAGTTTTCAAATTTACAAATGATTGATATGTACAATTTTTTTTAGATAAAATTTCTGTTAATAATAACCTAACCTTTAAGGGCTTATTTGTATATTGTGCTGATCTTGTGTTTGATATGTTCTGTCTATCCCAGTTTCTTCCTAAATTACAGTAGTAGGTAGGTAGGGCTGTGCTGATTTTCGATTTATGGGGGGGGGGGTCGATATTTTTGGAAGATCTATTTTTCGATGCCAGTTTTCGAAAAATATCGATCTATCGAAATCATGATCATGAACAATAGTTCTCGATAAATCGCGATACAATAACCCTTAACTGTGGAGGTGCGGTCTACGAGATCGCATTTCATTTACTCATTAAATTTTCTAATGAATGTATTAGTATGAAAAACTGCCAATATATTTTGCAGATATTTTTCTTGATATATAGATATGTTTTAGAAATTTTTCAAAATATATTATCATTGAAAAAAATAAATGTGTTGGAACATACATTTTCTTCTCAAAATATATATTACAATAAATAATATTCTTGAAAAAACATTTTACTTTTTAAATCATTTATTTTTATAGTATATGAAGGTATATGGAAGGCAATATAATGTAAAATTCAACTATTATATGAAAAAAAAATTACAATGGGTAAAATTGGCCCGTTTTTTTTATCTGCTTGTGTGACTTTCATAGAACATTTTTCTAGGGCATTTTAAACATGCAAGTTAAGAACTGGTATAAAATCAATCTATATATCTCTTGGTATATTAATATATTAAAAAAATTTCAAATGCATTATCACTAGCAAAATTATGTTCTGAATATATGCATATCAGAATCAGTTGAATGCGAACTTGCGTCGAAAAACTCTTCTGCACAATTATCCTTATCACTTAATCACTTTCTGCTTCATTTAAAAGTGTCTGGAATGCTGCTTCATAATAGGATCAGTAAATTGGATGATATTTCGGGCCCAGGTTTTAGCGCCACTTACTAAGCCTTGTTTATAACTGGAACACTAACAGGGACGTGCGGTCGAAGACCGCGCTCAAAGAAATAACTGAATTATTTTTTAAAGTATCTGTTGAAAAACTGCACGTGTATTGAAGGTCACAAAACAGGAAACTACAGGGTCAATCCATTCAATTGAGCTAAAAATATAATAGGGGTGAACGAAAATCCATCGCTTGTGGTCTCGCAGACCGCACGTCCCCTTTTAAGGGTTAATTTGCGTTTTCGTTTTTATTATCGGTTAGTGCTTATTTTTGTTGCTCTTCATTCTTATTAACTTGCATACAGAATTTAAGAATGTTTTTGTGAATACTGTCATTGTAATATATAAAAATACTTATTTTAATCCTGCCATATTGGAATAAATTGTTTTCTGTTCCTTAACTAAATGATACCATTATGGATAAATAATTGCAGTTATCAGAAGGATGCAAGATGCCCTTTGTTTAAACGCTAAATATTCATTTTCCGAAATAAAAGCAAAAAGGGTTAATTCGGATTGAATTCACAATTTTATTCGCATCTCGCATTTTCACATTTAAGCGTACTCGCATAAAAAAATCTGTTATACTTCCGATTTCGCCTAGCGCTCGCGATAAATCGGGATACAATAAATCGATATTCACAATTTACGTTTTCGTTTCGGTTACCTGTTAAGTGTTTTTGGTGTTCTTCATTCTTATCCTTTATGCAGTTTTTAATATTACTGTCGTATTCTAATATATAAAAATACTTGTTTTAAACACAATATTATAAATTGTAACATGTAGACATTGCTTTGGCATTGACACACTTTATTAAAGGAGTTTTAACACTATTTTCTATTTTAATTCTAAGGAAGTTTATTATAAACTGATTTTATTTGGAGTCGTTCTGATCAGTCAATATGTTAAGAGATGCTGTTTTTAACTTATTGCTATAAATAAATATCACGATATTTCGAAAAATATCAATATGTGTTGCACCCTATATCGCGATGATGAAGTTCCGTCATCGCCCAGCCCTAATAGCAGGTGGCAAAAACTTTTGTAACAATCACTTACTTGCCCACTTTGCTAAAAACTCACTGTTGTGAGCGGCAGGTATTAGATGAGTATTCAAATGGTGAAAGTGTTTTTCTCCCGAAGTAATTAACTATTTTAGCGTTATGTAAAAATATACTTCAGTAGTATTTTTTATTTAAATTGTTTGCAGGAAGCAAAACTGTTTTTTAAAAAAGGCGGAATTGCTTGTAGTAAATATGAGATTAGGCGTCGAAATGGATTTTGATTTACAAATTCTGAATTTTCGAAAATGATTGCTACACCTAATTCTGTCTCCCAATTAAAAAGAAAACTACATCGTGAAATCTCAACAACCGGAAGCTATAGAAACCCACCGAAGTGAGAGGAATATATTTTAATGCAATTATTATGGGAGGAGCATTAGTTTTTATAGTTCAACGGATTCTGAGACGACCACATTTCGACGACTCCATCTCATTAAGGGGTGAGACGCGGAACGATGAGTGCATTTCCGGTATCCCCTTTGACCTAGGATTTTCCCTATTACATACTAGTAAATGTAAACATCTCCTTTCACCCCTATTTTGAAGAATTAAACCCATCCTAACGCATGCACAAAAACGCGGAGGGTTTTACAATCCGTTGCTGAACTATAGTGGTTCCGCTAGCCACATTATATGCTATTATTAAAATTGGATGTCCTTTAAAATAGAATCACAAAAGAAGTTAAAACTTTCGATAATCAGGGCAGCGCAGTGAATTCATAGGTGCTTAATTTATAGACTATTTTCAGGTATACCATACAACTTTCATGGCACCTTTTTTCAATATCTTCATGTTACAATTGCTTAAGGCATTATCTAGTTTAAAATATTTGCTGAATAATTTATTTCCATTAAAAAAATTTCTTTTACATTAAGTAAACTTCTATTCCTGTTAAGAAGTAGTTAACAGGAATAGAAGTTTACTAGTTGAGAAGTAGTTACAGTGGTTTGGTGGTAAGGCGTTGGGTTTTAGCTAAGATATTTTCAGATTCGAAACTTGACTCCAGAGAATCGCAGTTAAGTGGATCTCATGGTTGCTGTCTATCAGAGGCAAATATCTTTTCATTGGTGGTGCGTGCACTTGCCATCTATAAAAACGGTATAAAATTGCGAATTATATTTTCAAGAAAGATCTCCTGCTGCACAGAAACGGATATCGAAGTATCTAAAGCTAAATCGATCCTATTAGTGCAATGCTTGTTAATTGCCATTTACCCGATACCACGTGATATGAGTTTTCACCAAACGGATTTCCAATTTTCAGCTTGGCAAGGAACGCGTTAATGTATTTCTTGTCTCATAGATGGCGACACGAAGAATAGCGAATACCTGGAGTGAAATAATTGCGAATTCGAATATTTTATATTTTGATTAATAATAAGAATAATAGCTAAGAAAATGTTCTTAAAATAATTTTTTTTTAACATTTGTTAATTAGTTTAAAATTTAAAAACAAAATTAACCTTTTTTTTTTTAAACACACACACACCGTAACTAGAAAAGCATGAAGACAATTAAACGATTTAAGTAAAATGAAAGCTAGCAGATAATTCGCTAATTATTGTGTTCCTGTGTTAACAAGAATCTTTTCTTCAAAGCAGAATAGCAAAATTATAATTTCTTATTGTAATTAGGACCGGTTTTACCATTATGTAGTACTATACAAACCCATCAGGACCTCACAATAATATAGCAATTATCCATCAGGCAAGATTCCTTAGAACAGTGTTTCGAAAAATGAATCTTTCTTGATAAATATTAAACTTCAATGCGTATTTAATTATAGATATAATAATAAGTATGTTAATGTTTTAAGTTATATTTAATGAAATTTATTAGATTTTTTTGTCTGGTATATAAGCATTATTTTGTTAATTACAAAAAAAAAAAAAAAGAAACAGAAATATCTGTATCCATATTTGTTAATATGTATATGTGTATGAATATACAGCGTTAAAAGACATATAAATTTTTCTTTGCCTATAAGCTCCATGTAACCTTGCATTTACTCTGAGTGCAATGCTTTTCATACTTAGCTTTATGTCAAACAGCATTATTTACGAATATTTTTTGAGATGATATCTTTCATCAAATAATTTTTGTGAACTTTCCTTACTTTAACTATTAGCTTATACTTTATTAGATGTTGTGGAGTTATTACAATAATTTGATTTAATCTCTTTTTTATTATTTTTTTAACTTTTATTTTGAGGGAAATTATTCTAATCATCAAAGAATTTGAACTCTAAATTTTGAAGAATTTCTTCGTTCCCCGAGTCCGAAGAACAAATTTTTGGAATCATGCCTTTTGCTTGAGAATACAACTAGATGGAGGAAACTTACTTGGTTTTTATACCAAATTTGTAGATTTCTAGCAAACTTTGAGCGAATCTCATCTCTTTGGCTATACGAGTGCAAGAAATCACTATAACAACAAGAAGCAAAGAGCTAAATAAATAGAATTCGGTGCGCTGAATTTAACATTTAAAGTGCAGTTCTGTATCATCGTATCGTTTGTATCAAACCATCTATCGATTTGTTATTTTCGATTTTCGTCATATAAACGCGATAACTGAAAGCTCAATGACTTAGATAAATAAAACTCGGTGTGTGATCGTGCTATCAAAATTACGACTCTGTGCCAAATTTTGCTTTTAATAAATAGACAGAATGACGTTCAAAAGGCATACTATGTTTTCTTTACTAAGCTATGAAGTACAAATTTCTCATGTGCGAGACTGCAAAATTAAAATTTGAGCACTCGTCGCGATCATAAACCTGTTCTACATCTACAGTTTTTGGTATGTGAGTGGGAGAAACGACACCTTTTACTTAGATAGTATGTGGAAAAGTTTAGGGTAGAACACACCTGATGATTTCTAGACATATTGAATAGCATTAGATTCTAAACTGGGCGGACAATTTTTTTTACAACCTGCTTTCCCTTAGAAAATTTTATAGCAGTTTCGAAATAAGAATATGAATCATAAAATAATGATAAATGACATACTTGAATTTAAAATATTTGTTTTGAGAATATTAATAAAATTTTTTAAGTCAGCACAATTTTCTCAACTATTTCTTTTAATTACGAATGTTGAAAGATGTGAAGAAACGGAACTTTATAAACTCTTGCGTCTTATTATTGCATTATAGTTCCTATTAAAATGGAAGGACAAAATATCTCATTTATAGCAGAAATTCACGAACTTTTAAATGTTAGTAACTGCAATAGTATTTTGTTATGGTTCTCATCCTAGAATTTTGAATTCAATATAATTTATCTAAAAATATATTTGGTATTGTTCTATGTAGAAATATATCGTATATTTGCTATATTTTGCATTTGTAGCAATAGTATATATTTGAGAACAAAGAAGAAAATCCACCAGAGTTTTAATTGTAAATTATACTTGTATTTATAGATATATGATATATACAAAAATGAGTGTAAGGTTTTTGCCAATCTACAAATTTTAAAACAATTAGGAAAAGCAAAGAATAAGCTCCTCAGCTCCAACTACTTGCCAGATTTCACAAATTTTTATTTCCTTTGAAAACGCATGACCCCTATGTATGCCGTCAATGGTCGTTTGCTAACATTGGCAACCATTTTTGAGAGAAATTTCAAAAACGCTACATCATTATATATGTATGTGTGTGTGTGTGTAATGATATTTAAAACTCTTAATTTCAATTTAATTAATTTCCAAGATTTTATCTTAATTTAGCCCATAGTAACTAGATTTTAAAAATATTCTCTTATTTCGTGATCAAATTCCACTTTCTCTACTAAGGTGTCTGTCTACGTACGAAGACAAATTTTTGAAAAAACTGTTCAATTTTCATTTTTAGTTTATTTTTTAGGTCATTGCAATTCAAAACAATGAATAATACCATTTAAAAAGTTTTAAGTAATTTGCAACTCAGTCAAATGGGAAAATTTGTGTAAAATGCAAAACATCCTAACAAGAATTCTAGTCAAAGTTTTCAAATTCTTTTTCTACAAAATATAGTTACAGCTTTAGTGAAGGCAATGAACTAGGATCTAAGAAATATTTGCATTAATAAGAAATTTATAGCAGTTCGAGTATTTCCTAACTGAAAATTTATCAAAATTCTTATGCATAAACAACATTAAGGAGCTCTAAATAAAAAACCATTCATCTCAGAACTATAATCCTAGTTCATTGCCTTTAGGATAGTATAAATAACATACTTGCAAAACTTCATTAAAAATATTCAGAATATTTTGAGATATCATGTTTTTGCGTATCAAAATTTTTACAAAATTAAAGTTCCACACACACACAAAAAAATGCATTTAAAGTTTTTAATTGTGTTTTAAGAAATATCTATCTCTCTATTTTTTTTAATATTCACCACATTTGTATGATACACCTTCTTTGTTAACAATTTTATCTGTTTTCTTCTTTTTAATACCTCTTAATTTTTTCCTGGCAACTTTTGTTGTACTTAATGACTGTCTTTTTGACGTGAGGATTCTTTCTTTATCGAGAGAAAGAAAATGTGTCAGGGTATAATACCCATTTCAAAAAAAAAAAAAAAATGCCAAGAGACCATAAAATCCATCATTAAAAATTATTGCAGTTATTGATGCTCCCAAACGTAAAGTCTGTAGCTCCACAAATGCGTTTTTGGGAATTATTGTCCACAAAATATTATTAAAGCTTTCATTGGCATTTTGAGTCTTGCCGTGTAAGCATTTTTTCAATAAGTTTTGATCGCATAGCTGCATGTATATTGGCTTAATGATTTTAATAATGTTCTTTGGAAGACGCATTTGTTTCTTTGAATTTTTTTCCACAGGAAATTGCACGTTGATATATACACCAACTGTGCTTTCCTGTTGGGCACTGTCCATGCATGGGATGTTTATTACTAGAACATGTATGAGCAAATGCAGCAATGGTTGCACTCTGCATTTGCAATAAATTCCCTGCATTAGCTCTAATTGCTATCCCATAGTAATTTTGCAACTTATTTATGAAGGAGTCTGTTAATTTCTCTTTGCCACCAAGAGATTTATTTGATGATTTTAATTTTCTCAAACGAGTGCCTACTTGCTTCTGAATATGGCCAATGCATTCCAGTTTTGAATCAGAATCTTTCCCATAAATGTCTTTAACTGTATCATAGCCCTTAGAGTCACATTCAACTTCCGGTAAGCACTTCCGGTTTCGTTTTCGACTCTTTTGAATTACATAAATCTTCATATCTCCATTTCTATCAATCGTAGGAGAAAAATAAACACAGATTTAGAAAGCTAAATAAATGCACTTTAAAATAAAAAAAAATAAAAAAAATTGTGAATTTTGACTAAAGAGTAGCTTTGTAAAATTGCTGAATCGGCTAAAAGCCTTACTTTCCCACTCTTCGAGTGAAGGGACAAAATATCGCTGACGAAACAAATTCTTTTTTAAAAGATCCCTGTGTTTCCCCCATCTCTTCGACACGTGTAGCAAAAATCCCTATTGAAATCTTAATAATATATTAGCACTGTTAACACACACACACACACACATCATCTGCTATATCAATCAAATCAATAATATATATATCAAATCAATAATCATCTGCTTCCCTTCACCTTCCATGTTTAGAGAAGAAATTATACTTCATTGTATATTCATATACCTGCGTACGGCCACACGCGCGCGTGATAGAACCCTTCAACTCTAATTACTATAATGATTTTCCACAAATTTTATTTCATTTGTAAGCTCATGACATTCAAATACATCATCTTTGATTACCCCTTCCCTTATCTTGAGTCTTACATTTTTCATGAGATATCGTAAAATAAAAACTTGGCACAGCCCCCTGCCTCAACAATTACCGATTTCGTAACTTTATGTATAGCAAACCAGTCAGATTGCTCTATGTAATAATACTTTTTATTTGATATGATAAGACGTAGTTATTTAAAGTTTATTAAATCTTGCTGAATTAATGCTATCAAAATGGTGGGCGAATAGCTGGTTGCCGAAGTCGTCTAGTAGCTTGTAAGAAAATCAAAATGCAGAACCATATATTATAACAGCTTTGCAATAGAGGAAAAAAAAAATCAAGTGTGAATGCAATGCATGCATATTTTATATTTTATTTCGTGACGTCACTGTTTGAATTTCTTTTTTCTTCTTCATCTATCAGTGTTGTTAGTGTCTTCTTTTAACTCTATTAATTAGCGTTCTTTTTTCTTACAATCTTTTTTACCTCTTCGAGCTTCCTGTTTCGTGCCTCCCTCTTATTAAAGAAGAATGTTCCGCATGATGAGAATCATTGCCTTAAACAATTAAATCAAAGTAGAAATCGCATGATTACCTAGAAAATAACGAAAGAAACACCTGCCGATGAGAGAAAGAGATAGGAAAGAAAAAAATATAGTTCTTAATGAATTAAAGGTGTTGCTTCCCTTTAAATTATAAAAAAAAAATTTAATAAATATTTTTTTTAAAAAAATATTTACTAAAAATCTTTTTTTTTTTCTTCTTAAATATGCAAGCCAATAAGATGGTTTTTAAATTGGAACAAATATAATCTTGGGAGACGTCTATCGAGGTATTCTAATTTACTGAACTAATGTGTGATCAGTAAATCCCTGTGAAACTTCAAATTTAACTTTCCTCCTTTTCTCCAAATGATTTAGTCTTTTGTTTGATTTTTGAAATTAAATACACTGTGAAGTGAATGTATAAATTCACATTTAAACACAGCTTGTTGATGTTATTGGGCTTAAAACTTTTAATACCTTTTTGCACAGAATGTTTAATTTCAGAATATAAGAACCTTGATTTTGGGGATTACCACTTTCAGTAATTCATACAAAAACCGTTGTTAGAATTAGTGGGCCTTGAAAAGGTTACATAATGTTGTCCCTGAGCAAAATACTGCATCTGGTAAAACTTATTCCATCTGCTTTTATAGTACTTCCTTGGTTCAGAAGTATATCCTCTAGTGTACATTCTACAACATTTACTATATACATTTACTATATTTCAAAAAAAAGGAGAAAATTTAAAATATTTATTTCTAATAAACGATAGAGATATATAGACGGAAGAGAGTTCAAACGTTTTATTTTATGCATCCAACGCCAGCTCTATATGTATTATGTGACAAACATCGAATCGTAAGTCTATTTCTTGCCACATATGAAGCAATATCGTCCCTGGTTAATGAATTCATTGCTTTAGGTAACTATCTTGAAGAGTAGCTAACGTAGGTAGTATATACAAGCTACTTTTTATCCATCTCGGTAGATAGGGCTACGTTCGAAAGAAGCCTGGATACTCTCAATGTTTTCATCTCGTGTGCGAGGACGACCAATGCGTATGAAACCGTCTTTTACGAATTTCTTGCACCAACTGTAAATCTCTTAATGATTTTTTTGAACTTGAATGAAATACATGCTGCACTGCAACAATCGATTCACCCTTTGCCTACTGCTGTACATAAAGAGATATTTCATGAAGCGTAGCATTCCTTCTTAAATATAACGCCATTTATACTTGGATTATTCAAATGTGTAAAATAAAACTTTGACTTCTTTTGTATCCAGTGATGTATCGTATGTGTCTTTATTTATTGTCTTTTTTATTAGAGATAAATATTTCGAATCTGTTATTTCTCTCTGCATAATTTTGTAAATTTGGTAACTTTGAATATTTGTTCATAAGAAGTATGATATATTGTCTGTTATCGCCTCATATGCATGGCCATTATTCATATTTCACAAAATGGGATCGTTTGATTGAACAAAATTAGTTCTTTGGAAATTTAGTTAGATCATGTACTAAATCATAGGTACTATTAAATTTAATACTGTTCATAAAGTGCTTAATTCTGTTGCCATTATGCTAAAGAAAAAGTTTTTCATGTAAAATAGCAATTTCTAGAAAATTATTTTTATCCTTGTGACATGAAAGAAATGTCAATCCTGAGATTTTTAAACAAGAAAGGTTTGGGCTTTGATATTTTCAATTTTTGTTTTAGCCCTCAAAACCTTGCATTGCTGTAAGTCATAGATTGCTTGACCCTGCATTCGCTTTCGTTTTTTCCGAACGTTTAAAAACAATACAAGATATTCTTATATTTGAAATCTGGCCATGCGTATGAGAAAAACCAAAAGAAACACTTTCAAATAAGAGCATTTCGATCTATGCCAAGTTTTTGATATCTGGATACTTTGAGGAAAATGAAAATATTTAACAATATTTATAATTTTCTTAAATATTATAAATAATTTCTGTGGTTTAAGATCATATTTAGAATTTTACTCAAAATTAAGTAGTAAATTAACCCTTAAATGCATAGCGATGTAGATCTGCATCGTGTGTTTAAAATCTAATATATCTTTATGTAGAAACATTTGCATAGTGTTTTTTTTATTTTAATTTTGCCAAATCTATTTTATTGTTTCCGAACGCAACTAGAATCTTTAACAGATTATTTCTTTCTGTGCCAATTTTCATTGTTGGCGCGTTATCTTAGTACAATTTCATTGTACTCGGAGTTACGTCAAGTTGGTTGTTACGAATTTTGATTATTTATATAAAAAGTAATAAAAACATACAGGAAAACTAGTTTTTAAGTAGAAACAAGGTAATGAATAATATTTATAAGCTTTGCTTATACTGATAAATTTATGCAAGAAAAATGTAGCCTTTTTTGAGATGTAAAAATACATCAATATGTAAAAACGTTTCTGCTTAAGTTCATTAAACCTAGAGAGCCATCTCATTCTTGCCGGATGTATGAAAAGACAACGTTGTTAGTCACTGGTCTATATTTTTCAAACAGACTGAGAGTAAAATTTCACTATATTAGCTGAGTGGTCGCATAACAAATGCTACGTTTCTTTATGTTTAAATGCTACAAATAATGTTTCCCGAATTTTCATATTTTGTAATGCAATGAGAGTCATTATTCATGTTTGAAATATTGTATTATTGTACGCAGTAAATTTGTTGAACTCAATGAGTGTTCATAGAAATATATCAATATCTTTTATATATATATATTCCGTTAACTACACCCATTTCCCAGTTGATTTCAGATTTTATTTATTAAAAATAAAAACTCATACATTTAAAGGTCAAGAAGAATTTTACGCATATGTAACATTTATTTTCTTCATCATTTCTTCTTTTATTTCTATAGAACAACTAATATATAAAGAAAGTGAATCAAAACATATTTTTTAGTACTCAAAGCGCGTTGAAAGCTTCGATGGACTGCGGACATCTCTCAACAATGGAACATTCGAACGAATGCTGAACAGCTTTTGACACAGCAGTTAGAAGCATTGATAACGAATCGTCTGCAGCATTGAATGATTCTTTTGTGGAATCGTAGCACAAGTCACACACAGACGGTATGAAAGGAAGGTCACGTGTGCGGGGGATCGTGCTGTGAAAAGAAAATGATATGACGTTCTGACAGTTCGATTAAATTTTGATATTTGTAACAATGCGCTAATATGCAGTATATATCATTCGATTGTGATTCGAAAGAACGTTCGAACGTCGTGTGAGGTTGGGAGGAAATGTTCCTGTATTGTTGGAAACTGCGGTCTTGCTTTTGAATAACGAGTATTTGTTGCGAAAATTTCGGAAAAGTAAATAAACATTGGGTGAAAATATTGAAATATTATAACCGATTTGTGAACGTTAATTCAGGATGAGTGTGTGTCACATATAGTGTAGATATTGCGAAAAAATTTTGTAGAACAAACGATTTAGCTGTTTGCATTTCTCCTAAATGTCGTTTGTACATCAAATATTTTTTATTTGTTTAAAAATTATTGCTTACCTGATTAAATCTTTTTATTTTTATTTTTACTGAACTGATTTAGAGGAGTTTTAATTGATTTGGTAATCAACCGTTCTTTCATTCGATAGTATCTAGTAAAAACATAACAACAGTTTTTTTTTACTGTCTCATAATGGCTTAAAAGCTTTCGAACGTGAAGTCTTGGTTCAATTTAGATTAGCCTTTTTAACTTAACTGTTATTTTGAATCCACAATTAATTTTTATTAGGAATAATATTACTATGCCTCTTTACATGCGAAATATTTGTTTATTTATTTGGAATTGCAATTTGGCCAAACCTTTACAAAACTATATTGTATTTGGCCTAATTTTATATCAGAATTGAAATGTGTCTTTTCCAATTGATTTGAAGCCATTTTACGCAAATAAGTCAATTTCTGTTGAAAATATCGAATATCTTTTTATTTCAATATTCTTAATTACTGAACAATTTTTTCTTTGTAAAACTTTTTGAACTTTTTCTGCGTTTATTCTTTGGAAAAGAACATTCATTTTATATTTGTTTAATTTATGTTTTAATGATATTTTATAACTTTAAATGTTACCTTCCCAAATTCTTAAGTTTTGCAAAATCTTACGAAAAATCTCATTAATTAAGATAAAATATATAATTTTTTTGTTCAAATTTCCTATAAAATCTTCTCGTATTCATCCATACTTTTATCATTCTGCAGATCTTGAACTACAAAATAAGCGATCAGTTCATTAAAAAATTTATAGTTCTTAAAATTTATAAAATATTGTTCTTAAAAATGTATAGTTACAGTACTGTGCGAATTAATTGGGACAAACACAAAAATTTTCACAAATGTTATTTAATTAGTTTTGGTTAACTTACATGCACGATATAGCAATCTAATCAAAATATGTCCTCCTCTAGTTTGAATGAGACCCTGAACACGGTTTGGCATGGATTCCACTAAATTAGAACATAAATTTTTGATCTCGTCATCACGAAACCAAACTTTTATAGCATTTTCAATCATTGTTTTCTTTGTTGAGCAGTCCATCTACTCACACTTCTATTTACAATGCTCCACAAATTTTCGATGGGATTTACATCAGGAGAATTACCAGGCCAATCCAAAACCGTTATTTTCTGTTTTTGAAAAAAAATCGTTGTTAGCTTAGAAATATGGCATGGAGCAAGATCTTGTTGAAAGATACCAACACCACCAGTGAACGTTTGCATCATTGGTAAAATTTTACTTTCTATTATAGAAGTGTATTGTTTAGAGTTCATCATCCCTTAAACTGGTACTAAGCTGCCAGGTCCTCCAAAAGTAAAATAACCCCAAAATATCTGCTTCTGAAAGTGCTTAACTATTTGAATAAGATGTTCTCCACCACTTCGCCTAACAAATCTTGGTCGAAATCCTTGCACAAGAAAAGGCGTTTCGTCGCCGAATACAATCTTCTTCCAATCTTGTGCAGTCCAGGATTGATATTTCCTGGCCTTGTTTCTTCATTGCAAGTGTTAATAACTATTTTTCGATTGTTTTCTTGCAAATCTCCTAGCTTCAATAAGCCCTCATAGAACTGTCGATGAATTCACGCTCACACCAGTAGCTAATAATTCTCTCTGAAGATCTCTACTTGTTTTGTAAGGATGCATTGTACTATTTCTTACAAGAAATTTGTCTGTTCGAGATGTGCTCTTGCGTTTGCGTCCATATTTACTCTTTCGTTTTGGAGACACTGTCTCAAAATTCTTTTTCTGATTAACAATCCTAGAAACACTGGATTTTCCAACTCCAACTGCTGCAGCAATATCCCTCACAGTCATAGAAGTATGCTGACTAAGGGTAACAATTCTAGTCCTTTTCCAGGGAGTGATATCCATTTTTTAAATACACGTCAGAAGGAGGCAAATCACACAATCAACCACTTCTTACAGCAACTGAAGGGGAAAATTTTCGACATGTCATGATCACGTGGTCAAACCGATTTAGACTAGTCAAGGACAGTCGCGCGTTGTAAGAAAATGCAGTTAAAATCGGTTTGAGGCAGAAAATCCCCGAAAAAGGAACAATTTTCGTAAAAAATATGTTTGTCCCAATTAATTTGCACTGTACTGTATTTTGCTTTAAAATGAAAAAAAAAAATCCTTCTATTTATTATTCGAATCCCAATATTTAAGGATTGGATAGAAATATGGCTAATTTTTTTGTTAGAACTAATTGATGTATTTTTTGTCAAAATCTATAAAATTTCGAATATGTTATTATATAAAAAGCTAAATGAGTAAGTTTTGCGTTCTAGTCTTAAAGTAACGACAACAACATACTTCCAATTTTCAAAATTCTTCTGATTTTTGATTAATAAATTTTTCTTTCATTAGTGTTTTTCTTAATATATTTTATTGAAAAATTAAAAAAATATAAGCATTTATGACATTGATTTAAAAAAAAAAGAATCCTGAACGTAGTCACATGCTTTAGAATTATGTTTTCAGCAAATCACTAAATTTTCATTAAGAATAAATTTTATAAATACATTTATTAAAATATGCTATTTAAATTATGTGGCCATTCATTATCATTTTATGTTTTATCTGAATTGGCCGTTCTGAAACATACTTAAAAGGCTTTCGAAATTATATTTCATTGGAATCTTTTCCCATGATATCGCAGCCTTATGTGAAATGTAATTGCGCATGTCTTTAATGTTGTTGATAGCATTTATTATATGTTGTAATATAGTTACTGCTAATAATATATGTATACGTTGATTAGCATGATGTACTTTGCTATTATAAAATATATGTTGTATAGCATGATGGTACTTAGATTTTACTTTTTCATACACGAATAGAAAGAATCATACATACATAGAAGAAACATTGTAACCCTCAAAAAGCTCGGAAGCACTATTTTGACGAATCTCATTATCGGACCACATTAATTTTGAAAAACACAATTTTAGGATTATGCTTGCTTGTCCGTGAACACCATAATTCAAAATCCCTTTGAAGTTGATGAATAGGATTTGGAATATGATATCTACTCCAAATTTGTAGATTTCTATAATTTTTTTATTAAAATCTATTCAATGGAAATATGTTTATCCAGTGATTCGAATAAAAGTCAATATTATAACTAAAAACGAAGAGAACTTGATGGATAAAATTTGATACTCAAAATTAACATCTTAAGTATCTATACACATCAAATCTGTCAATGAATTGTCGGTGTGTGTTCCACGAGCTTGTCAATACGATAACTCCAAAACGTAATGGCCTTAATATGAGCAATTTAGTATGTGATTTTGTGATGATAATTGTAATTCTATGTCTAAGTTTGGTTTCAATAAATCTAAAAAAAACAAACATATTAGATGTTGTAGTTTTTGTGTATTAACAGTATTTTGGATTAATCGTCAAAAATAATCAAAGATCGCGCTCTAAAGATTCTTTTGTCAATGGAATATGGTTAATAATACACAGACACATTTATTAGAGAGTATGATAAAAATGTTTGAGGAAATACCTTTCGCTGGTTTCTTATTAAAGAAGAATTGAATTTCAAAATTAAATCGACATGTTGCACTGTATATGTATTTCGTGATTGGCCTTAAAGTTGAAAATGTAAAGTATGTGTGTAAAGTAAAGTAAATGTAAAGTATCATACATACAAAGAGAAAGCATTGTAACCGTCAAAAAGCTCGGAATCAATGTTCCGACGAATCTCAACATGTTACACCTCCTTGATTCTGAAAAACACGATTTTCCAATAATTTCTGCCTGCTTGTGAATACCATAGCTCAAAATAATTTTGAACTTGACGAATGAAATTTGGAATATGATCTCTATTCTAAATTTGTAGATTTTTATAATTTTTTTTATCGAAATCTACTCAATATAAATATGCCTACCGGCGATCCGAATAAAGGTTAGAACGATAATTGCAAAATGAAGAGAACTTGATACATAAAATTTGGTATAATATTTAACATATAAATACATATCAAATTTAAAATCAAATCCTCTCTATCTAATATTTGTTGCTATCGATACCACATAGTTCTAATCCTTTTAGTTTAACTAGGTTTTAATATAAAATAATTATTAATTTATTACGAAAGCACCGTTTCGAAGTTATGTAATGATTGTTGGTATGCAAATAGTAATTTTGGGCTATAATCTAAGGAGAAGAGTACTATTTGAGCAAACACCCTAGTTTATTTATAGAGATACAAAAACAATATGTGAACGTTTGTCGTAAAACGGAGGATTAAACGTCAGCCAGGCTCATACTAAATGCAAGTAAGCATTCCATGAAACATTTAACTAAATGGAACAAACTATATACTTTTCTAAACTTTTAAATAATTTTCAATCTGGATTTAAATTAAATTAACTTTTGATAAACAGTACGTTGTTTGTAATATTTTTTTCTCTGTATATCTACTAACAACATTCTGGCTTTGTCTGTCCATTAACAAAATAGGTATATTGGCGGTATATTAGTATCTTTTATTTTTCCTATTGCAAAGATGATATTTAAAAATTGCTTGAATACATTAAATAATTTTATTTTTGACTAGTCGCCTTTGGAGACCAGCCGGTTCGCCAGTATTACCGCTCGCTACAATTTACAATTAAATATTTTAAGTAACTGGTCTCTTAATAGATTCTCAAACAA
>JAPMOR010038381.1:230176-265822 GCA_026543865.1 Argiope aurantia | reverse complement strand
AATGCGGATGCGTGAATTTTTCTACGCCAGTTGGGGTAACGCTATGCAGATTAGACATTTTTAATTTCCTTTATTCTGTGTTATTTTAATTCAAAAGCACTTCAGAATGAGTCTTAAAGATGGATTAATTAACAATGTTTAATTTCAAATGCATAAAACATTAAGAAAATAAACAGAATCGTTTGAAATAATCGTTCGAAAAATGTTAACCCTAGCTCATTACTGTGGGGGAAAAACTGAAGCCTTACTCATTTGGCGGTGGGAAAAATGGAATATTTTTTTGGTGGGAAAGTGAGTTTTTAATTAATAATTAAAATTATAATTAAAATTTTAAAAAAGGGACCCCATGTGCACATTCCCGACCTCTAAGGTATATATGTACCAAATTTGGTAGCTGTAGGTCAAATGACCTGGCCTGTAGAGCGCCAACACACACACACACACACACACATTGAGCTTTATTTATAAGTATAGATATATATATAGATTAGCTAATTTATAATTGCAAACGATTTTTATTCGCTTATGTTTTGTGAAAAAAAGTTGCAAACGATTAATATTTTTATTTATTTTTTCATTGATTTATTCACAGTGAAAGAGAATTTATTAAGCCTTGAATTTTATTAAACATTGTGGAATAATATCGTCAAACAGTTTCTGTGAATTTGTACTCCTAAAATGTGAAACAAATTTTTTGAATACTAAGTGAATTATTTTCATGACATACGTTTATACGGTATAGAGAAATTTGGATACTGCTTTAGGTAAGCAAAAAATCTTTATGCAAAACTTTTGCAAAAGAAATGCTGCTTGTAACTATTTATTTTTTATAGTGTTTTCCATAATCATTTGATTTTTTTATGTATATCTGGTGCATTTTCCTATAGCAAGATAATTTTGTGTATGATATTTATATAAAGCTTTTAATCTATTTTAAAAAATAGTTTTGTTAATAACAGTTATTAACAATAATAATAAAAAAAAAGTGGAAATCGGTAGAACTAGTTCATATTAAGCAGAATTTGTGAATTTTCCCTTTTATTTCTCCCATCTAAGTTGCTTCCTTGAATTTTAAATATTATTTAATTTGCTTTATATTATCGTTTTTTTAAATCAACAGTCAATCCATTCTCAGCGAGTTTACAACGTCAATTTAAGTTTGGAATTCGCAGAACACGCAGAAAGAAAATGGCCATAGTATTCACAATAGAGTTTAAAACAGTCTATAAATATAAAATTGAATTTCTGTTTGTTTGCTTTTTTATATATTCACCTTGACCAACTTTACCCTAAAAGGACATAAAATCAAGAAAGTGATCAGAAGAGGAAACAAAAAGCCAAAAAAAGGACAAAATCAGTTTGTTTCTTTGCATCTTATATAATCCTAAGTCTTTTGGTTGATTCGAACAATATTTTTTGCACATATTCTTTAGCACCTGGAAGGTTTAACTAGGCTATTAAAAAGTTCTTACGGCCTCCTAATAGGATAAAATGTTCCAATGTTTTTCTGCCTTAACTTCAAACTTTGATTCTCACAAAATTATTCTTACATTATCTTAAAATTCAAAAATTAGCTTTTCAGAAATACCTATTGCATTTCAGAACAATGTTTATACGATTTCTAATCATTTTTTTTTTCAATGTTAATTTAAACATGCTTTGCACCAATTTTTTTTGTCGAAGTATTTCATCTATTTCACTTTTTAATTACATCTTATTAGTTGCTCACTAACCGAAGTTCATTGCTTTTTACCGATCATTTCATTTTTTTACTATGTAGAATAAAAACAAAAATTTTAATTTCCATGCGCAACAATTTACCTTTAAACACCGTTTTCTGAAATTGTTACAATTATTTTTATTTATTTGGAGAACTTTTATCTCATATTTTAACACTTTAAAAATTTTAATACACCCATTTGACATATCATTAGTCTTTTGTTAGCCTGTATTCCTTGAATAGAATTTCATTTCACTTGATATGTTTCCCAGTTTTTATTGTATTATTATACATTTTATCGCACAAATTCAAAGTCATATTTTTAAAAATATATCAAAAGACATTTTCTTTTATCTTCCCATTTTCTAGTTATAGATTTTTTCCTATTTTTAACTTTGTAATATCAGAATGTGAATTCAGTCATTTTTCAAACTGTCAACTGTTTTTTAATTCCAGATTGATTAGATTATCATTCCGTATAGAAGATACTTTAGAGCTATTTAGGAATAAGAATAATTTTGAATCATGATCAGATAACAGATACAGAACCTACATCTGCATCCTTCCTTCAAATTTTCATATCAAAATTAACCTAGGTTTATTTTGTTCTAGCATTATAATTATTTTATTATTTGATTTAAACTCATTTAATATGCACCAAACCCATAAGTTTGATGTATCTTGAATGAATACTAGTTGTGAATTCATGACCCTTCGATTTTTAAACTGCGATGGTTGATATTTTGATTTTCTTTATAGAATTTTGATTCACTCGATTATACTGAATATTGCGAGTTTCCTTTAAAGTAACAAATTAATTAATTAAAATTAGATTTAATTATAGCTTTATTTATAGTATTTATTTATGTATTTTTATTACTTCAGTTACATATTAAATTAAGTTTAATATTTTAAAATTTTATTTACATTTATTTAATTGTCCTTTTGTTTCGATGACATTTAAATTAATTTTTCTCATAATTTAATTTTATATCATAATAATCTAATCTCATAATATTTTCCCTTATAATTTTTTTCTCATTTCAAAAACCTTCCTGATTTTTTTTTTGAGTTCCTTCTATTTCAACTAAACTAAAATATATTCTGAATAATTTTAAAATAATAATGATGACACGCGGTTACTTATCTTCCAGATAAGTAACCGTGATAATTCAAAATCCAGTAGATAATTCAAAATAAATTTTTGTAAATACATCACATCATATATTATTTGAAAGTCTTTTCAGAAAATTATTACTTTTCTGAGCTTTTATGTTTATGTAACATCGTCAAATTTCTTGAAATAAATAACGGTGAATTTGAAAATGGAATATTATTAACTTGGCAATGCATATGATTATTTTCCAGAAGCTATTTATTTCCTTTTTCTTAAAGGAACATTTAATAAATTAAAAAAACTAATTCACAATCATGGTTGCTATACAAGAAAAAATTTTCTTATCTCAATTCTTAATCATATACCACTTTCGCTATACGTCCCTTCACCTCTTTTTCCTCTCGTAAAATGTGTAATAGATTTCAAAAAATATATCAGTGAGATGCATTTGACATGTGTCACGTGAGCATTAATTTATTCTTTTGAATCCAATAAACTGTTTAATATTTACTAGCCGCTTTTAGCGACCGACTAGTTTACCGGGAATATTTTGATTGTGCTTAATTTTAATTAAATCTTTAATGCATAATTTGAGATTCATGATTTTCATTCATAACAAAGTGGAAGTTTGCCTAACGAAGTCAATTCCCGTGACATCATACTGACATTAAAAACTTAAGTGTCTGGGTATTCTATTTCAACGCTTGTGTTAATGTCATTTTCCTTTCTGATTTCTCATATAAACTGGATAGAACGATAATTAAATACAATTTTCTTCCATAGGTTTCAACAATGGAAAAAATCACACAATTCTATATTTGCTGAAACAATGAAAATGATTTTAATTTCATTTTGGCAATAAAATCTATACTTAAAAATCATGCAAAACATTTTAAAAAATTATCATTTTGAATTTTTTTATGCCAATTACAGAAAGAAAGATAAGTCCAATTTCAACCTTGGTATCTAGATAAAAAAAATTTACATTTATATAATTAAAAAAACATTATTTTAAATTTCAAAATAATAATAAAATTTGGTTTATTGCAATAACGGTTACGGAAAATGCATATGGTCATCTTCTAAAATATATGTGTTGAATTTGTTAGTTCTAGGCTTAAAGGTATTACAGTAGAGCGCCGGCAGATATAAACATCTCTTTTTACTCTCGTATATTAGCATTCCTTTATTACTGTATTCTTTTATGAGCTAAGAGAAGGCCGTCAGTATATTAATAAAAAAGGAAAGTGTGTGTTGGCACTTCACAAGCCAAACTGTTTGGCTTAGTTAACCAAATATGGCACAGATATTCTTTGGAGGTTGGAAATGTGCAAATTAGCGTTAACGATTAACGAAAAAATTGTTAGAAATTTCTTAAAGATATTTCTAGCAATTTTAATTAATTAAAAAATTGAGTAATATTCTATAATAACTCTCGAAAATATTATTGCACAAAATTAATGTTTGTACTATTTTTTAAAAATTCTCTTTTGAATCATACAAATTAAATTGTCATGTAATTTTTTTTAATTCGTCTTAAAAAAGTATTTCCTCTGTCAAATTAAGACAATGCAATTTAAAACACATTGAAAATTATTGAAGCAGGCAAACAGCGTGGTAACCTAGAAATGCAATTGTGACAGTTTTTGACAAATAATATATTTTACTGGCATGCATTCCTTTTTGGTTAAATAAAAAACTTTTATCGCAGTAAATATAATATCGTTTCACCGTTATAAAAAAAATGGGAAAATTTTAATCAAATTAGTACTGAATTGCTAAGAAGAAATACTAAATCAAAACAATTAACTGACAGTGGGCGAGCGTGTATTGCGAAGGTTATTATAACTGGAGAAAGATCAAAATCTGGAGCATGGGGCTATTAATAAGTTGCAGCTGAATTTAAAGTGAATCACTTGACGATTGTTTCTTGAATTTGGAAAGCACCAGAGAAACAACAGAGAGAAGTAAAATGGGCGAATCTTTCTTTAATATAATAAAAATAATAAAGGAAAAAATATATATGACGGAGGAAAGGTAAGGATTGTTCTAGAAACTTCGCTAAAATTAAAGATATTACTATTAACCGCCGAGGATCAATTCGTTATCTGCCTTTCGCCATCGAATTTTCTTCAGTCTGCATGTTTTGATATCTTCAAACAACGAAAGCAGTTTAAGTATATATACTCCTCCTTTAAATCCATTCTAACAGATAAAAACAAGCTACATAAAAAACAATTTTGCCAATCACAAAGACCAAATGGATGTTTTAGAGTTTTATGATTATGTTCTTATTGATGAAACAAGAATTTACATACATTACAAATACCAAATCAATTTTGTATATCATTTTGGCGGAAAATACATTATGTTTTATAGAAGACGTTTTTTGATCATGAAATTACGTTAATTTAAATTAATATCTCTGTTTATATCAACAAGAAGGCTATTTAAAGATAGACTTCGTAAATTTGAACCGAGGTCAGGATGAAGTGATTCTCATACGCTATCCTCCAATGTTGAGTATATGACATTTTGTCCCTTCTCTCGACTTCCACATCAAGTTAATTATAGGTCATTTGCTGATTTAGTGCGCAACAGGATATATACATTATGAATCATAATTAGAATTCTATTTTCAATTCAATTCAATTCAATTTTTGTTTTAAATTAGAATCCTCTGCTCCCAAATTTCAACCCTTATAACTAGTTATCGTGGCAGTAAGTAGTTTTAGGCGAGCTAGCAGTTTCAGTTAAAATTGTCTTAAAATCGGATGGAACTGTACTGGAATTCTGAGACAGCAGTCGAATATTAACGATCACACGTTTGTTCAAAAGCATTTCAAAGGCATCTTTGTTTGCATATTTCTCCTCAGAATAGATGCATATCTGCAATATCAGAATGTCTCAATTCCATTTTTGGACCCTTTTGATTAACAGTAATTGCGCATTTCCCTTTAGATTGAATCACTTTCTCTAGGGTACACGAATGATATAATCTCACCAATGAGAGACAGCTTAAAAAGTGTTGTTCCCACTGTTCCCACTGCCCACTGTTTCAAAGGACAGTATTTATTTTTTTATTGTTTAAACAATAAAAACTAAAAAATGTTAATTTATCGATCTTTCAAATTTATTCTGATGTACTTCTGAATTAAATAATAAAAAGAATAAAGAAAATTAAAAACTTCTCATCTAATTTTCTTGGCTTATAAAGGCGTGGAAAGTTAAATTTTATTTTACTTTTTCGCATGCCTAGGGAGTTTTTTACATTCTAACGAGAACTTTAAATTTTATGAAGTTTCTTAATGTTCAGTATTAATTGTGACGATTTTGTAGTCATATCTCTTTCTGTTAGAAAATTATTCTTTAATGTTTTTAATTTAGTGAATTGTTTTATCCGTTATCATTTACTCTTATTTCACTGATTTTGATATAATAGAGTTAATTTGAAGGATTTTGAATTTTAAGTCGATATTCATATTTTAATAAAAAGTGCAAAGAATGTGTATTTAAAAATTTACACGTTCAGTAGTACTGATCCAAGCAAAGTCTAAAATATCAGCTATTCCAAATGTAGTCGGATAGCTTAAAAGGGATTTTTCTACTCCAAAAACTCTCCAATGGGATGAATAATATTTATCAGTTTGCTCAACAGGTTAGTTGAGAATCCTCGAAAAGGCTCTATACTTCTCTGTAATATCACCAATATTATTAATCTTAGAAAAATATTTTAATCTTCATAAAAATTTGAGAAAAAACAATTGTCTCATATTTCACACATTCAAGATTTGAAAGGGAGAAAACGGCTTTATCTTATCTCTAACGGAATTTGAAAATTCTCATTTATAAAGATCAAAATATATCAGTTAAATAAATCAAATCAAAATGTTCTGAAAAAAAGTATAAATTTTCATAATTTTTTTTTTATTTTCTCGTGAAAAGATTTCGTCAAAAATAAGTAAATAAGTAAGTAAAAATGGCAAACTTACCTTTGCTACGTTCTCTTGATATTCTTTTTAAATAAAGAAAATTACTTCTTTTAAATACGGTCGAAAGAATTAGGCAATTTAAAAGTAGCTGAGAAGAAATTCGTTTTCTAGTTCTAAAAATGAGTTATAGGTCTAGGAAAATGAAGTAAACGAGAAACTCAGGGTAAAAATCATTATTAATTCAGAATAATGTCTTCCTTTTTTGCTTATTTTTGTGCAAGAAACTCACATTTATTCCACTTTGCGTTTCTAGCGAAGAGAAATTGGAATAGCTAAGTTTTGCCATTTGCGAAAACATTTCCTTTTTTCTTCCACACGAGCTTATACATCTGTAGAAAAAAAAAGAAAGAAAGCGAAATTACAAATCAGCAGAGATAACTCGGTAATATACAACTTTAATTTCCCATCGGATTTCTCTCCGAGCTCTTTTGAGAACGCCGCAAAAAAATTCCCGCCTTTATTAATTCTTGATGGCCACGTGATTTCAGAGCGTTGCCATTCCGTTGGAACTAAAACGCAACGCACAAGCTCTACGCAGACGATAGTAGTTACAAAGATAAATATTTGAGAAGTAACAACGGAGAGTGCGGGGCCTTTGCGGTAGAAAAACAGTCGAAAAAAAAAAGAAATAAAAGAACCAAAAACAAAAACTACAGCTGTATTAGAGAACGCAAGTATAAACTGAAACTCTCGCAAAGAGAGATGTTTCTCTATAATTAAAGATATACTTTGTGTTACCGAACGGCCGAAACATTAATCTGAAGAAGACAAAAGAAACGAGAGAAGAAGAAGAGGAAAAATACAAATCTAAAGAAATGCGTTCCAGAGTCGAATCGAAACGAACAAAAACAAGGACAAATGAGACAAGAGAATAAGTATTGTGTTGCGAAGAAATTAATTTGATCCTGGAAGACGAAATACCAAGGGAACGGGACTGCCATGTCATGAACTTAAAACGTATCTTCATGATCAATAAAGCATTTTATTTTGATTACTACTGAGTCATTTCATTTCGGAATAAATTCTCATAAAGACAATTAAATTCGTTTACAAGCTCAATACAACAATAGTTAAGTTTTTAATATAAAAGAAAACAGGCATTTAAAAAACAAACTACTGTTAAAAATAATCTGAGATCCAGATTGTATAATTTTTTATTAAATAGAAATGCATGAGTGCAAAACAATGAACAATGAAATAAGGTAAGTTTGGTAATATTTTTGATTCAGTTGATCTTGAATCACCTTCTACAATTTTTGAAGTAGCAATTAAAAACTGACAACTCTAGAATCTCTACTATTAAAAAGATAAATGTTTGTATGTGTTTGCATTCTACAGACAAAAATCTTTCAGTTAGAACGTGACCAATGGGAGCTGCTAAACATAGTATACATGTACTTTGGTGAGTAAGAATGTGCATCTCTGAACACAGATTTTTTGAAATTTTAATAGTAATTTTAATAAATTGTAGAGGAGTAATTAGTATTGTTAGTAATAATAGTATTAATAGTAATTAATAAAAAATAAATGAGTTTTTGACATTTCTCTGTAAGAACTTCTGAAAATATTGTAGCATAAAAATGATTTTTGCTCCATGTTTGGGTTAAAAATAATTATCTTTTCAATTATGCCATTTTTTTTGTAAAAGATTTCATTTATTTGTAATTAATTTTTAAAAATATTTTAAAGATTTTTTTTGCAGAAATATATTTTATTGTTGAAATGAAATATGAATCGTTTTCATTATTGTTACTATTATTTAATCCTAACTTTTTTCCAAATTGAGAAGTTTCAGTGTAAATCACGCTTTTGATAATTTTAAAAAATTCTGTTGTTTTTATAATTAAAATTTAATTTCAGAACCAAGCAACGGAAAAAAATTAAAATGCTTCCATCTTTGTATGCGGCGTTTGATATAATTAGATGTATAAAGATATAGATAGAAAATAAGATCTAAATCACCATAGAATGGTGTAAGACTTCTAAAATTGAATCAATTTATACCAAAATTTGAAGTTTTAAAATATTTTCTTATTTAGACACAAAACATTTAATTAAAATGTTTAGAATCCATTAATCCTGGTGAACCAACAGGTCGGTCAAAAGCGTATTTTGAATAATAATAGTTTTATTCTATTATTACTATTACAAAATTATTATTATTTACTATTCTATTACAAAAACTATTATTCGAGTAATAATAGTTTTATCAACAAAAGAAAAAATAATTAAAAAATAGAAAGTTTTAAACTGGATATTAAATTTAAATGCTAAACAAATGTGCAAAAATAAAATTTATTTATACGCAGACTTCTATCAACGTACATGGAGAGTCGAATCTGACATAAAAAAGCTTATAAACTTTTTACATCTAATTACTTTATATTAATATTGCATGGCTTAGATTCTTTAGACTATCACCATCGCCATAAAAACAATCAATACATTGAACAAATCGTCAAGACAGATTAATATTTTTTATGCTAAATCTTCGAACAGTAATTTTGCCTTTAATAATGATAAAGAGAAAATGCATGTCTAAGCAACACTTATATCAAGTTGATATATAAGTGGTCCTGCTTTCATCAAGATATATTGCAGTTTAAGCTGCTTCTAGGTTCATCAATCATATAAATCGAAAAATATTCTTCAATTAAACGTTCTCACTAATTTTTTCAACAATTTGGATACGTTTCCACCTTATGGAAGTCCATACAAACAAACAACTTGAACCATACTTGAACAACAAACAGTTTTAGAAAATCCTCAACTCAATAACATTGAGTCCGACAATCAGAAACAAAGGCATGCTTTCAGTTAAGCATTACTAGAAAACACAGAAGTTAAAATTCTGGCGTTTTATGGGTAATTTTTCTAGCATTATAAGGTCTTGTATTATCAGGCTGAATAAAGCTACAGCGAATTGAAAGGCCATATTATAAATACTCTCCATCGACTTTCAATTTGATGAGCTTGCAGCATTGAATTCTATTCGCAATATTTGAAACACATTGTGAACAAAAATGCAGTTTGGTTTGAACATCATTTAGGCTGATTATTAACGATTACTTCAGAGACAAATTTATTGAATGATTTTGAAGAGCACCATTTTGTTTATATTTGGCTCATAGACTTTGAAGAGGTATTGAATAAAAAGTAATCGATAACAGTATATGAAAATAATTGATAACATCTTAAGAATAAAATTTAACAAAATATCCAATTTGTCTGGCTTTTATGATCATTATCAACACATCTCAGGAATTTTCAGTGTGTTGCAATTTATCTTGAGTCCTTATGTTTGTTATGGAAGGCTGTATTCAACATTATTTTCTATTACCAAGAAACAGAACGTAAATTTAAATTTTTCTAAGATTCATTTCAAAGCAGTACTTGCAAATAGAAATTATTTCATGAATTGGTTCAGAATATTTACAAATGTTTTCCAAATATTTTAAGTTCACATAGCAAACAGCGGATCAATTTAGTTATAAATAAGTGAATAAAACGCGAATTAATGTTTCTTTTAAACTCATAGACGATTTTAAAAATTTTACTATCCAGACTGTGTATGAGTGATATATATATATATAATATAATATAATATTTCAGATTACTTCAAATGTCTAGTAATTTGATGTAAATTTAGCGACACGATAAAAGTTAACTGTTTTCAAGTAAGCAAATTTCCTATGTTATAAGTTACATTGAAAAAAAGAATTATTTTCTAAATATTAATCACCATGGAAATCCACAATTTTCAAGATAATTTATTCCTTTTAGCCGCTTCTGGCAATTGGTTGGTTTCTGTGAAATATTATTTGTGTTTAATTTCAATTAATTCTCGTATGGATAATCTCATATTTATGATTCTTTCAACAAAATATGCATCAAAGCCATGTTATTGAAATAAAATTACATCTGTCTTGTTTATAGTGTACATAAACTTCCTAATGGAGTCGAGTTCCATGACATCACAGTGCCGTTAAAAATCAGTTTGGGTAATCTGTTTCAAATTATATGTTTTACGATAAAGATAATTACACTTTCTGATTCTTTTTCTAAATTGCTTATACAATCAGCAGAATACGTTCTTCTTTGCTTTCGCCACCAGAGAAAAATCACAATGTTGATTATATGATGGACGAATAAAAGAAAGTTGCATTTCTTTAAAACATTAAAAGAATTATAAAAAAATACGCAAAATATTTAAAAAAAAACTTAGTAGAATTGAGGAAAAAAATAGTAGGGCAGCTAATTTGAAATCTCCTTAGAACGATATCTTTTTGAGTTTAAATTTGTGTAAAAGTCCACTTTGTGCAATAATATTTTAGTTAGTTGTAATAATATAATACCACATTCTCTCCTAATTATTAATTGATTCAAATTTTAAAAAATATATATCTTTTAATTACATAGTCCCATTCTCCACAGTATGTATGATGTGGCAGTATTGTATAAAATTCGGTCATGCAAATTTTAACCACAGAATTTATACGAAATTATCACATGATTGAACTATTGAAAGCTCAATTTTTCTAGATTGAGCTTTCAATATATATTAATCTCATTAAAATATAATGCGCATTGGAACCGACACATCCAACGCGCGCGCACATATACACACACGCAAACGCACACGCACGCAAACGCACACACACACACACACACACACACACACACACACACACACACACACCTTTATTGTTAATAGAAATAACAATGATTAGTTAAAATAATCTCATTAATATGTGTTCTTGCTACCTAGATAAACTTTGGATACCCTCTTTTTATAATATTCTATAACCATACCTAAAAGGTATTTTTTTTGTATCATTACCCACACCATTCGGAAAAAAAATACCTCCAAGGGGAATTAAAAAAAAACCCGTACTCACCCATGACACATTATGACAAATCGTTTCTCGTATCATTTTTATAAGCATACAGTTGGGGCAATTATTTTAATAACGTTTTCCCCCTGTTCTACTATATTTCCGACGTAATTATAAAGGAATATATTACTGGACTTCATTAAGGTTTATACTGATAATTCTTTTTTCTCTGCTAATGAGACTGCCTGTAAAAAAATTCTATAAGATGTGTTACAATGCATCGTTTTTTTTCGATAATTGCTATGAGTTTTTTAGGAATTCCCACGAGTCCCCTCAGGGGCTGGCGCAAGTTAATCAATGATTAGTTTCATCACTTATGAAATGAAGACTTAAATAGACAACCCTAGAATGTCATCTTCATACCATGTAATTTTTTTTTACGAAAGTTTGTGTAAATCGAAAGTATATTGTTTTTTCATCTTTTTGTTACACCCTAATCACTCTTTTTTTCTTCTTTTTTGCTTCCTCATATGCAAAGAAAAAGTTTGCAATCGTCAAGAGAATTATCCACTTTGACGAATCTATACGTTTTAGACCTCTTTGAAACAGAAAAATGCAGTTTTTGAGTTATGTCTGTCTATCTGCCAGTTAAGGCGATAATTTTGATAACTGATCTTTACATGGAATTTCTAGATATTTATTAAATTTTTAACGAAATCCATTCATAGAAAGTCTATCTGTAAGAGTATAGTTACACACAATAGCTACAACGTATATAGAGCTAGATAGGTAGAATTTGGTACATAGATTCAACATATAAAAGGTATATATCAAATTCGAGCTAAATCTGTCTAGTTTGACCATCTGTCGGTATGTACTTTTGCATTCACATAAACGTAACAACTCTACAGCTTAAATAAATGAAATTTATTACATAATTTAAGCATTTAAAGTGCAGACTTATAGCAAACTGTTGAATCAAATTTGGTGAGGGTTTGAGCTTTTTTTAAATCTGTTTTTTCGGATACATGTAAATGCAATAACGCAAAAATACGATGACTTAAATAAACGAAATTTAATATGTGTCATTTTTGCTGAAATTGTATTCTGTGTCACATTTTAATTTCAATCTTTCAGGAAAAAGTTGTGCAAAATGCATATTCTCATTTTTTTTCATTATGCTACGAAACATAAAACTCTCACACGTGTAATTCTTAAAAATAAAAATCTATGCATTCTTGGCTTCTAGTCCTTTCTCAAGGTTCTCAACTTTATGAGGGAAGCAGGGGAGGGGGCAACGTTTTTATTGGCGAATATTCGAAAAAGTTTTGATGAGATTGTCCCTTCTGGTTTCTGATATTTTAAGAGGGTACCTCTGAATTTATAGATTGCTTTGGCTACTACTAATAAAAAGCTAAATTGCGAAGCGATTTGTGAAAACGGAATGGAAAGCATCATGATTACCATAATATATTTCTGTGATTTTTTAAATTAAAAAAAACTGTAACTATGACGACTTTTACACACAAATACCCAAAAAGAAAGAAATTCGAATATTTGGAACGAAACATTGCAGTATAGTAAAGTTGCAGGATTGATACGTCTGTGTTTCTTTCGTCCGGCTTCATAGCATCTACCATTGCATTATGTGTATACAATTTTTATATCACGTAATTTACTATAAAATTGCCAACCTAAAAACAATTATTATGCTAAAAAGCATTGTTCATTTTAACTTGTGAAATTTTATAATATATTTTCATCATCGTTTTACCAAATTTATGATTTCAGAAAATTATATTAAAATAACAGGTTAAAAAGCATCATTTATTAACTTAGTCTTTACTACTCTTTCGTTGCCGCTTCTAAATCAAGTTCACAAATTCATAAAATTACATCAAAACAACCCAAACTAACTTCCATAAAGTTTGAGATAAAAATACAAGGCTAGAAAAATAAACATTTTTAAGACATAAATTTACTTATTTTTTGAATTAAAGATAAAGATGAGAATACTGGCTCTACTGTTAAATATATATGTTATAAAAACTGCTTAGTATTCAGTGAAGTGCAAAAATCTCAGTCTTGGTAAAGTTTGAAAAAATAATAATATTATTTAAATTATTTCTAATTAAAGTATTATAAATTGGTGTTAAAAAGTCTTTGTTGCAATAAGATGTTTCCAAGTTATTGGGGGGGGGGGGAACGTTAGAATTTCGATTATTTTAAAAATAACTGAAAATGTAATTTAAATTGAACAATTTTTTACAACACACCTATTGCCCAAAAAAGAAACAAAATTGGTTGTTCAACGACTAAATGATATTTGGATAAAAAATCAAGCAATTTATATAAAATATCCCATCCTAAAAGCATAATCATTTTAAAAATACTGAATTTTTGCAAGACGAAGAAATAATTGTCGTATAAACACACGTTATAGCTAAAAGTATACAGTCATTGTCCTCGAACGTGATTAGTAATAATTTGGGAGTGATCTCTCCAAAACTTTCTCTTATACTCTCTGTAAGAGTGTTACCTTCCATCCCTTTGAATAAAATTGAGAATGTAGGTTAAGATGATGAATACCAAGAGTGTTCAGTTTTTTATTTTCAGAGTCCCACACATGAGAGGTTTGTGCGCACTAGAGTAGTAAAGAAAACCGATTATACATTTTGGTCACTTTTTTTCCGATTGATTGAAAACAAAAATTAATACGAAACTACAATTTCAGTAAAAAGAGAACATACCAAATTTCATTTACTTAAATCATTGCGCTTTGAGTTTTAGAGCGAAAGTACAGACTGACAAACAGACAGTCATTTGATGGTCAATAAAAATTTGATAATAATAATTTAGATGTTAAAATCATGTACTAGTTTTCATTTATCCAGGTTGTTGCGTTTTTCCAAGAAATCTATGCACAGTTGATAGAAATATATATGTTTTGGTGTGAAGACTATCTTTCAATTAGTTCAAAATGGTTTTCATTTATCTTGGTCACAGGCAGACATCCAAATGTAGTTTCAAGATGAGTTTTTTAGATTCAGAGAAGTTCGAAACATGGAAATTCTTCAAAATCTCGAGAATGATTTTTTTTGTGTGCAATTTCTTAAAAGTAAATGTGTAGAAAATTAAGAAAAATTAATGAAAAGTAATACTATTTAATAATAATATAAAAATCATATATTTTCATTTAATAAAATTGACGATGAATTAATTAAAAACGTTTCTAAGTATAGATCATTTTTTAGTGATGAAAATGCGATGCATATTAAATGCGAAACTCTAGATTCTATACAGCGCCGGTTAATTTTCAAATTTTTTTCTGTTTGTATCTTTTAATGATTTTTAATGCAAAATTTGATAGACATATAATTTTTGCCTAACACGTCAAAATCGTGTCAATCAGCCAAGAACTGCCAAAAGTTCGCTATTTCTGATGGATAATATAAATGGTAAAAAATGGTTTTCGGAGTTGTATAAATAGTCGCCATGATTGCCTTTGGCGCGAAACTCAAATCTGGCGATCGTATGTTAATTTTGAATTCAGCTATTATACTGATATCATCTTCTAGTTTCTTGAAGATGACTGTGTTTGACTGCTAGAAATGATAATCTCTGAATTGAAATGATAATCTCTTATATATATATATATATATATATATATATATATATATATATATATATATATATATATACACTGGTGTGCAAAACGTAAGCAACAGGTATGTTTTTTGCCTTAACTTCCCGAGAAATCATCTGAGAGACATGAAATTCAGAAATGAGATACAGCATTTTGTTCTGAAAGAATGACGAAAGCATAGTTACGCAGAAATGAATACAATGCATACAGTATGGAATCAAACAAAAAAAGGCTTTATTGAACTCATAATATCGTTACACATGATTGTCTGTCCAAGAGGAAGAACAGCAAGCAGATGTTCCTTAGTATGAGATATGCCCTCCCCTTACTGCAATGGTTGCTTCGCACCGTCTCCCCATACTCAGCACCAGATTGTCCAACAGTTCTTGAGGTAAGAGTGTCCATTCCTCAATCAGCATCTGTTTAAGTTGTCGGGTGTTCCCAGGAGGAAGTAATCGTGCCGCAAGGCGTTTCCCCAAAGCATCCCACACATGTTCTATAGGATTTAAATCAGGGGAGCACGCCGGCCAATCCATTCGAGTGATATCTTCACTTTCCAGGAGCTCCTCAACAGCATAAGTCCTGTGTGGCCGTGTATTGTCATCCATAGAAACGAAGTCTGATCCAATGGCACCACGAAACAGACGCACATGGGGAAGGATCACCTCCTGACAATAGCGATCTCCAGTTACAGAACCTCTGTCGAAAACGTGGAGCTCAGTCTGTCCGTTCATCATAATGCCTCCCCAGACGACAACTCCAGGGCCGCCGAAACGGTCTCTTTCCGTGATGTTACAAGCGATTCCCAACGCCAGTTGATTTGGAGAGAGGTCGGGACACGGTTTTATCCGAGTAATATATATATATATATATATATATATATATATATAAAATTTTGCAGTCATTAAAAACTCGATCTCGAGATTTTGATAAATTCGTACATGTTTGACTTCAGTGAACTAACCTACCTAGAACTAAGCCTACCCGTCTCAGAACACGATACCTCAAAAATGACTTGAGCTAGAAGGAGGAAATTTGGTATGTAATCTTTATCCTAATTTTGTAGATTACAAACAAATTTTGAAAGTCTACCTCGCTATCCGAGTACCATAAACACAATAATTACGAAACGTAAAGAGATGAATAAAGTTTGTTACCCAAATTAAAGTTATATAGAGTAGATCTGTGATAAATTGTGAATTAAATAAATCAGGGAATTGGCCGTCTGTCTTTCTGTACTTTTTCATGCAAAGAGAGATTCGGTGCTTTAACTTGTCACTAAAACTGTGTGTAAAATCTTTTTTCAATAAGTCGAAAAAATGACCACATATTAATTTTCGTTCATTAAAAAATCTCATTCAAAAAGCCCATGTGATTTACTATGTTAAGAATAAAATATAAATTTTTTTTCTTCAAAGAAATAACTCCAATTTTGATTAAATTTAGAGCTATGTCATCGACGTTAACCATCTGCAAACATAGTAAGACTCTAAACATCGAAATTAAACTGCAATATTGGTAGATGAAAAATGTTTGCAAATCATGTGATGTATATATATTCCGAATGTATAATGATACACTGTGGGATTAAAAAAAATATTTGATAGCATTTTTACTTTCTTGCATATAAAGTGTAGAGAAAATATTGAAATTACAGAAAATAGAGCGCGCCATTTTGAATAATCTTTACGTTTCAGATTCCCCGAGTCCGAAAAACGTATTTTTTGGCAATATGTTTGTTCAGCCATGACTCAAAATTGCTTTGAATTAGATGTCTGAAATTTAATATATGGAATTACGACAAAATTTATATCTATTAAATGTAAATCTATTAATTTTTGAACGAAATCCATTTACAGGAAGTCTGCCTGGCTATTCGAGAATAAATGAATTCGATAACTACAAAACGTGAAGAACAGATAAATAAAATTTGGTACAAAGTTTTAGCATTTAAAATATAAATTCTTATTGAGCTTTGAAAGGAATTTGGGGAAAGGTTGTCTATCTGTTGATCTACATTTTTGCATCTAAGTAAACGCAATGATTTAAATGTATGAAATTCGATGTTGATCTCTTGAATACAATTGTACCTCCAAAAATGTTGGTTGCAGTCGGTCAGAAAAAAGGCGTTGAAAGCGCATATTTATATGTTAGATACGATGAAAATGCCAGACATTTATATTTCATTACTTCTGTTCGCCAATGCCATGTAAGGCATTCGTGACCTTATTTTAAGTCCAAAACTTTATGGGGGTAGGGAAATAAGACCTTTATTAGAGAGTATGCGAGAAAGTTTCAGCAGATCACTCCGGCTGATTTTTTTGACAGCAGGAGGAATATGCATGCAGTGAAATATTCTTTACAGCCTTTAGTCTGTTTTTCGCAGTAAAAAAATATGCTTACACTGAAACATACTTTACATTTTTTAGCCTTTTTTTTTTCACTGTTAACGTAGTATGCCTCAAGTGAAACGGGTTTTACATTTTGGACTATTTGAGGCACTATAATAGAAATATAATTGACTGTTTATTAAAGTTCCAGATTATCTTGTAGCATTCCGTAGAAATATATGCCGTTCAATACTTCAATATTTTATTTTCGGTTAGAGAAAACTAATTCGTAATTGCCTCTAAATTTTATAAAGTAATTTTTTATTACGGATATTTATAAATAATATTAAAATATAAAATATATTTGAGTGCATATTTTTATTATCCGGAAATAAATTTTTGGAAATTTTTTTTCGGTTTTAGGATATAGAATTTATTTGTGAAAAATAATAGAACAATTATATCAGGGTAGAAAGGGTATGCTTGCATAAAACTACATTTTGAGTTCGCGCTTTTTTTTTGTACCATTTGTAAAATATGATTAATGATTTACTGATATCGTTGAAAATGCAAGTAATCGAGTTTCTAATTTTAACGACATAATTAATAAAATTAGTACAAAGTGACAACGTAATTGAACTTTTGAAAGCTCAATCTAGCTTTATGTATAATGGGCACTGGAAACAGCACATCTATTATACACATATGTAGTACCAAACACACCTAAACTCTCACTAATAAATAATATTTAATTTTATGTTTAACATATTTATACGTTCGCATGTTGATAATATTTATTGTGACAAAAGAACATTTTTCTTAAAACGAGGAAATTGTGTTTAGATTTTATTAGTCTATTTTCTTTTTTCTTTTCTTTGTAATTTTATTTATCTGTTTTGCTAGGGTATTATATCCTATTTGTAAATTTTCTATTATAAAATGCAATATTTTGCGTTAGGCTTTTACTCAGTAAAATCTTAAGATTAAACTTATCTAAATTATGGAAAATATTCATTTCCTAAATATGCTAAACATAAAGTAGTTATTTTTATTATTTATAGAGACATTTGTAACTAAAATTAATGAATAGGATGAAATCAGGTTTTATGTCACATTTTGGAAAGCACAGGGAGACGAATTCTGAGAAAAAAGGAAGAAGAAATTAACCCTCTCACTGCGTAATTCTTTTAACAAAATAGGTTCAAAAATTGAGAAACGTTTCCTGCGAGACATCTTTGAGCATTGAAAAGAACCAGAAAAATGCTGTAACACATGCTTGTATATTTGCGGAACCATGGACAACTAAGGTTGCCTGTTAACCCAGATCTGAATGAAACCAGAAAATCCGAAATGAAACTCCGAAATGAAAATGAGTTTCATAGCTAATTAGACGGGAAAATGTACACCCTCTAAAATCGCGGGTTGTGCACATTTTGCTACTTCTACGTTGCCGGTGGATACGCAGCGAGAGAGTAAATACGTAAAGTTTTTGCACAAAGGTAAATCAGCGCATACTTTGCACGAGGGACAAAGCGTCCTAAAGTTAATAAATAAAATGTTGCTTTTTCTAAGTTCGTATTTATGTCCATCTTTGTAGATGCAGTTTTAATCGCCTAAATTTTAAGGAAACTTTGCGTAATCCATTTTCCATGTCTTCATTGTAAATTAGTGATCCGTTCTTCGTTTTGATAACGCCAAGATTTCTGATGTTTCCAACTTAAGTAATTAATACTTATTTAAGTAATAATAATTGAGGCATTCATCTTGATATACCTACAACAGTCTTTTCATGAAATTCACTTTTATTATTTCATTAGTTTTAGATATCGACGTTTTCAAACAGAACAAATTATTTTATGCCCGCACTATACCTTTCACGATAGAATTCTTTAAATTTCAAATAGATTAAAGAAAATATTAAATTTATTGTTCAAGATTAACAGAAATACCTTTATTTACTCGTTTTAAGAATAAACTTAAAACGATATTTAATGGATTAAAAATAACATAATACATTTCTAGGCTGCTTTTAATGAAAATGATTAAGTAATTTTTAAATTTTTGAGAGAAGCAACAAAAATTAATTGAATAAAATTTTGACCTTCTTTTTAACTTTTGGGAAATATTCCAAGGCTTAAACATTTTTTTTACAACCAAACATAAGCTTTTGTCTTGTAACTTTCTCATATTCAAAGCACACAAATAGAAAGTATTGTAATTGACAAGACTTTCAAACTCTAGATTTTGTTAGATCGTTACTTTTCAAACCTCCCTGGACACTTTTTTGAAATGAAGTCTATCCGTCCATCTGTTCATCTGTGGGCAGGATATTTTAATCATGCTTTGGGCTAAATAGATGAAATTTGGTACATGTTTTTAACCCTAAATTTGTAGATTTCCGTCAAATTTTGTATGAAATACATTCAAAAGAAGTTTGTCCAGTTAACACGATAACATCAAAATGAAGAAAGCTAAATGTATAAAATTTGGTAGACAGATTTAACACCTAAAGTATAGATTCATCACAAATTTGGAACCAACTTCATCATGGGGTGATCGTGCGTCGATCTGCACTTTCACAAATTATATACGTGATAACTAAAAAAAAGCAATGCTTAAATATGTGAAATTTAATTTCTAATTTTATGATTACGATTGTAATTTTGTGTCAAACTTTAGTTTAAATCATTTGAAAAAAAAAAGACATTCAAAAATCGCATACTGTTTTCAGTTTCTTGTTACTAATCGCATCCTAGCAATTCATCGCCAAAGATCGATCTTTTATATATCCTTTAGTAGCTATTTTTCGTCAAAGACCTTCAGTTAATGATAGGCAATATGTTTATCTGATATTTCAGAAAAACCACTCTCGTTAATGTGAATTACGTAATTATGTGGCCTTGGTAGAAACACTTTATAAAGACAAGAAACATTAAGTTATATGCACAACACTCAGTATGAAAAAAAAACTGAATTCCTCTTTTCTGTATTGAATAAATAAATAGTTAAAAAAAGGCGAAGAAAACAATGACCAAAAACAATGAAGTCGTGGGAAAATACGGATAATCCATGCGGTTATTTTAATAATTATCTTTCGACTTCTTACTCATGACCAAAATTAGGTATCTAAAGTGTATCATTTAGAGTCCATTATTTTTTCCTTATATTTACCTTGTTTATACAAAGACAAAAAAAAAACAATTTGTGGAATAAATATTTTTATGGCAAGTATATGAACAGAATATTCAAGAGATAAAATCCTTTTGGGCTTTGTTTATGAATTAAACGAAACAGAAGAGGGCATCCGTTAATTTGCGAAAATAAAGATAATTATATCAAATATATTTACAATCAGACACATTATGTATTTGGAAACTAATTTTAAAATGCACTTTTTGGGAGAGTTGAGCTATTTTAATCGCTTCAAGCAAAATTTTATTTCTGCGGTTTTCCAAAATTAATATTGCGTTTTTTGGTGTTTTGCACAACGAATTGTGAATGGTTAAATTTTTCTGGACAAATTAATCATATATTAAGGTTTGCCTGAAATAATAGTTGGTTGTCGAATTCGTAACTATGCACAGTTGATATGTTTCCATGTAGCCAAAACACAAGGGATTATTTAAATTGTTATTTATATTTATCCTACTTGTTATTCACCTTTTGTGCTTACCACTATTAATACAAAACCTTTTATATATTACTATCACAGTGATGGACATTTTTAATATTTCCCTTCCCAAATTATATGTGAATTACTTATTTAATTATGAAGTTGGCATAGTTCTTTTTTTTCTTATCTAAACTGTGTTAAGAACATCGTTTTCTTCTTTTCTAAATTATATACCATCAAGGTTTTTTTATATGATGTTTTTGTATGCATATTCTGTTTCTCACTTCGATTGGATAAGATTACATATTATCTTATAAATTTCATTTATTTGGCTTAATGCTTTTTATTATTTTCATATGTTGGCAGTAATGTGTTTCTTTGTTAATATTATTAATTTTTATATCTATTTTTTATGTTTCTATTCATCAATATGTTGATAAGATACATCCATTTTTTTGGTTGTAGCATATCTCGTTTGAAATTTTATTTCCGCTGATTCGTGTCAACGATTATATTCTTTGGGTAAGCTGAGTTGGTATAGAAAATAAAAAAAAGATCCAATGAAATGAACACCATCATTGGTTAAAAGAATGAAATAATGAATGAAATTACAAATTTATTCTCTAAATTTTGTTGCTTGCGTGCTTTTAAATTAAATTATTAATTTAATTGTCATTTAATGAAATTTTAACATAGAAAACTTAAAAAAAACTTGATAGAATGTTAAATTTGATGATATCTTTACTTCTTATGTATCACAAAGTCTTTTAAAAGGTTAATTCCTCTCGTAATGAATCGTATGTCGTCATTCTTATTTTAAAAGATGTCATTGAATAACTAAATGCCTTTTTTAATTTGAAAGTTTTTTTTAAGTTTATTTATTTTTACTAGAATGCATCAACATACTTATACAACTACAATGTGCAATTAGCGTGGTCAACTAATAATCTAGAAAAACAATGAAAAAATGAAATAAATTATTATGCTTCATAACTGAATGACTGTTTCGTCACAATCCTTTTATCAACTAGAGGATGTAGCATTGAGTTCAAATTCAATTAAAAAAATTAAGGAATTATTAACAGTGTTTCCTGAACGTTCATTTTGATCTTAAAATATTGTAATTAATCATCTCAATAAAATCGTATAAGTTTTGAAGTAAATAATACAGTATAACGCATTTCATAAAAATATAAAAAAATTAATTTATTTATATTCTTATATAGAAAGGATCAATTTAGTTACAAGATCAATAAAAGAAGTAATTCCTTTTTTAAATAACATTTTTTGTAAAAAGTTGATAAAACATTAAGTCTTTAATAATTTAATTCTAAAATATATTCGATTTTAATTATGTATAGATTTATAGAAATGCTAATTGATGTCATTGGAGTGGATTGAAGCATTTAGGCTCCAGCCAGTTTTTAAACTTACAGTATTAAAAAAAAGTAACACTAGAATTCTATGCTTTTGGAACATGTTGTAAAGAAATCTCCACCCTCAAACTTTTATTTCAAATATTTTTGATTATTTCTTTTTTTTTTCAAAGTATTTAAAAAAATGCAAAATATGATTACTTTTAATCTCATGAAGAAAAACTTCCTAAGCATTGGATTTGATTTATATTTGGCATTATTTCGGTTTTCAATAATTAATTTGTGTTTAGGCTGTTTGCATTATATCTTGTAGTTATGATTACATTAATTTTTCGTTAAACCTTAGGATAGAACATTATTTGAGGGATTCCGGAGAACTTTTGCTATACAAAGAAGAGAAAATAATTTCCAGTTTCACAAAGAATATAAAATCAAATCTATATTTTGCAAATTATTGAAATTTCAGATTTTGATTGGTGGTTCAGGAGCCACAGATCCTTTCCGCATCATTCCAACAGTCTCGCTATTAGATGTGAATGAAATAGATGCGCATTTTGAATTGATTTTGTTTTTAATCGATTCAGGATTGATTATCTTTGGGTGTTAATTAATGATGTAAATTACAGTAACTATCAGTGTATTTGAATTTTGTTATTTTGTTTCTCATGCTTGAAGGAAAAGTAGCATTTTTAAAATCCTTTGCTTTCGTTTATTATAATTATTATTTACTTTATGTCTTTGCAGTAAAATGTGATTATCTGCTTTTATCCATGTACGAATCCGATTTATTGTAACGGATTGCATAAAGAAATCATGTAATGTCAATTACTTTCAAGAGAGATTCGAAAAATAGGCAGGAAGAAATAACTACTTAAATTATAAATTTAACAGTAGTTAGATAAATGTCTCATTTTGAAGCGATTCGAAGATTATTTTGGGATGAATCTTTTAGTTTTGGACCATGTTCAAATGATATAGAATGATACATTCACATAAGTTTATAGTCACTATAAAAAGAAAATATCTCTTCTTTTTATATTTTCGTATTTTACTTGTTAGATGAGGTCCGGCCCGATATATTTAACATACGCCAAATTCGCGAACAGAATATGTATTCAATGGATTTGGATCTTAGATTCGCAACTCTCTCATATGAAATTAGTTTAGTTTAATTCGCTTAATATTCTATTTCGAAGCAACACTAAAGCTACAAGGACCGGCCCTTGTATTTATCTGCGTGATTCAGATGACGAGGGCGATATCACAGCTGGCATCTTCCTCTTCAAACTTCTGCGTTACAACAAGAGGAAGATGGTTTTATAATATACTCCAGATGCAGGATTCCAGAATTATGCTATCAACATTACGAGACAAATTTCATTATTGTTGGCAGAATTTATTTATATTTAAACACTTCAAAGAGAAACATACTATATGAAAGGAATTCAAAATAAAATAACTTCCATTTTAAACGTTATGTTTTAATATAAAGAAAATCGACTATTTATGTTTGATTACATTAATTATTTTAACGCATGAAGTAAGTGCAATGAACGTTTCATTGACTTAAATTTAAATGTGTAAAAAAGTGTCTAAAATATTGTTTAAGAAATGAAACACACACAGTATTTTTTAACTCTGAGAGACATTTTATTTATATTTCACACACATAACTCCATTTTTATTTGATAATATCAACACATATAGAATAGCTTACTTGCGCTTCTTACAAACATTTAAGCAACTTCTCAAGTATCTTTCCAAATATATACAAAAGCTGCTACTGAACATTTTTCGCTATCCGACGCTCATTGAGCCAGCTAATTTGGCAGTCTTGGCGTCACAGCTCACAGCATTCTGTAGTCCACACTCAGTCTTTAAAAAGCTTCAGAATAAAAGTTTATTCCATATTTCTTGTTCATTAGAAACCAACTAGATGCTTTTTCAAAACGCGCATATAAGATTAGAAGGTTTTTCATGACCACTACGTTTCACAGCATTCTTTGGTTGGCAAGGACTAGTATGCATACTCCAAAAACAGAAAGAAATCACACTATAATTGTTTTTTTAAATGCATAAATCGATGCAAAACAGTACAACACACTTTTCTGATATGTGAAAAAATATCATTTAAATATATTTATGTCATATTAGAATCATAAATTTAAGTATTCTTTTTAGCGAACAGAATAGATAGCAATAACTTTTGTTAATATGATAGCAAGTGCTTTTTTCATTAAAAATTTGTAGAAAAATTACACGAGATCACGGTGCACGAAGACTATGATTTAAAAACACATATTGTTGTTTCAGATCATTTTTAAATCACCTGACTAAATAAAAATTAATTGAATATCTAATGAGATTTTATTTAATAAACTTAACTACTGTTTTAACAAAACAAAAAAAGTGAAAAGGAAAGAAATTAGCTCAAGTATTGAAATTCATCACGCAAAAAGAAGCTTTTTTGACGAAATATTTAATAATTTTTTAATTTTGCCATTAACTTATTCATTCTTCAAAAATCCAGAATTTTTTTTTATAAAGATGAAACTCTCATAATATTCCTGTCCTAAATAAAATGTATCATTACTTAATAATCAAATTAAATGAAACCTAAAATCATCTTGCGATTCACATCTAATCATAGTTGACTCTTTTTGAACCAAATAAATTTATATGCATATTTCATTTTTCAGTTTTCATAAGAAATTGAATTTTGCACTGCATTTAAATTTTTATTTAAAGAATTTTTTTAAAAAAAATATGAAAGTAAGTTTTAAAACAGGCTATAACAAACAACTAATTTTTTTTACTGAGGATATCAAATTTGGATGTAAAATCTACAGAAATCACTAAGCTGAATTTTGAAACCAAAATTTTAAAAAAGCTTTTTAATATAAAACAAAAAGAAAATTTTATTTATTTTCAATTCATTTTGATGGCTGAATAACAAAAAATTATTTATAAGAATTTTTTCTGCAATTTGTTTATATGGCCCGCTTTCTGTGATAAATGTATAAAATATAGAATTATATTAACTTAATGCAATTTTAACCAGAAAAATAATCTTTTTATTATTTTTTTTATTTTGTATTAAAGAAAAAAATGGTAATTTGCGAAATCAGTATATATATATATTCAATATTGCTTAAAGTTTACCTATTTTAGAGAGAACAATGCTAAGCAAATTAATTGATGACTGAATATCAGAACGTAATTATAAATTTTATGAAAGGTTTTAAACCACGGTCTCCATTATTTTTGACAATATGAGAGAAAACCCATTTTGTGTGATAATATGTCGATTTAACAGTAAAAAAATTGAATTTTCCTAACGAATATTACTTAGAATTTTCATAAGAAATCTAGAAAATATAAATTTAATAAATATATTAATAAATAACGCTTGAAGTGTCTATGTAGTGACTAGATCTAGTAAACGATTATCCATAAATGACTAAATAATTAAATTAGTTAAACGAACATTTTATTTTTAAAGCAATAAATTCCAAATGGTGAAATTGTTGTCAGTATAATCAACAAATTTATTTCGCAAAAATGTTTATCGTTCTTCAAAATTTTCATTTGTAAATTAATAGATCATTCATTTCATAAAATTTTCAATTCTAATATATTCAAAAACATGACTAGAGAAAAAAAAATAACAGCTTATTTTCATTATGAAAGAGAAGGGAAAATTTTTCTTTTAAATCGCAGTAAGGATTTAATAATAATTTGAATTGATATTTGAATTTAGTTTTAAATCTGAAAAAAATGCATATCGCATTTGTAATTTTTTGATTTGAAATAAAATTGCTGCATATTTTGAGAGTAAATAATTTGAATTTGAATAAAATGCAAGCCTTGTTTAAACATGTTTGCGAAGTGCAAACCTAGGCCTAAAATTTGTCGTATGGAAATTCATGTTTATAAATAATCGATACGTTAAGTATAACTCCTTATACTTACTTAAAATAGGAATTACTTTAGAAATAAAAACAATTTTACAAAGATTATTCGAGTTTTTTTAAAAGCAAAATTAAAAGCAACAAACTATAACAATCATATATAGCAATGAACATTTCTGTAGGTGATTGCAGAGACTTAAACTTTATATTTTATAATACGTTTTACAAAGAAAGAAATTCTAATAAGGGGAAAAATTTAATTGCTTACATGTTAAAGAGTTCTTTTAGAATAGACTTTTTAATAATTGCCACCACAAATGTAGTTCTAAAATATATAATTTTGCAAAATTAAAACAATTTATGAAGCACTGCAATCTGATAAAAGTAAACTGGTTACATATTATATTTATAATGTTCTTTGAGGGAAACACACATTTTTTTTCAAAATGTTAGTAGTTTTCACCGTTTTTATTTGCTATCGCATATATGAAGAAACGCTCTTATTCAAAAGTTTATGCTTAAATTTTGCATCACAAAAGTCCAATTCAGAAGTTAAATAGGAGATGATTTAAAATTGGAAATAAACTAAATAATTTTCACAAAAAATATGTTTTGTGAAATGCTAGATGAATTGGATTGAAATCCATTCAATTAAAAGATTTTGGATCTTAAAAAATTCTGCACTTGAGAAAGAGATAAATATATTTGTTTAGAATTAGAAATTGGCAAAAGAAAAGTTTCAGAAAACTTATACCATTAATATTTTACTTTCATTCTCCCATAAATGTTATTATTGGACTTTAAGAGAGCAAACATATTTTTTAAATTGCATTTATATGCTTCAAATGTCAACTGAATACTTAATATGTCGTAATATGTACAAAATTCTTTTTTTCTTCATTATTTACACATGTTTTTATCTACAAGCAATTGTAAAACGACAATATTATCTTAAATGTCAAAGAATGTTTCTAAATTTAAAAGGTTAAAAGCAACGTTAGGCAACTGTTGGATGGTAATTCCAAAAAGTATTAAAAATTCACCAGCAAACATGATGGCATTTCTGTTCTTTGTGCCATATTCCTTCGAATTTCTTCTCTTTCTCTTTGCTATCACCAATATGGATTTCATGAGAATTCTATACTTTCCAAACAGACCAGACAATTAATTTTGAGTAGCCCGAGAAGGTAACTTGACATTTTCGGATCCAGATGAATGCTTGTTCCATTTTAGACCTCCTTTTGGATTATGATTTGGAAACAACTATTATCGTTTTTCACCATTAAAAGAATACCTTTCCCAGCTTTTCCAATCACTCGAATTTATAATTATTATGCATTTTTTTTACACCAGGACACAGGAGAAGATGTACCAAGTTTATACTTTCTTGGGAATAGTCCATTTGGATATCATTGCTCGAAGGCGACGAAAAGCATGACCACCTGTCTGCGCAGAAGGTGGTTCAAGACTTATCGTGTCTGTCGTAACTACAGCTCCCTCTTTCCAAGAGGCGAGCCTGTTCCGCAAGACGAAGCTGGGGAGGACGAACAGTGGATTCTGTGGTCATGCAACTGGACGTCCTCATCGTCTTCCTCGTCCTCTTCTAGAAGACCTTTCTTGAAGGAGTTACCGTTGCCCATGTGATGATGGACTGTAGTGTTGCATAGGGGGTCGTCCTCGTTGTTTTTATTATCGCAGGAATCGTTATTGTTGTTTGTGGAAGATTTTTTCTTACTGCTGCTTCCCTCTTGTCGGTTTGGACATTCAGCGATCAGATGATCTACAGACTTGCAGTTGTGGCATCGTTTGGGCTGTGGTCCCATGCTGCATTTAGCGGCAATGTGGTTAGCAAATTCGCCGCAGTTATAGCACCTGGAGGAAAAACAAAAAGATTGATTAGAAAGTGACATTTTTGCTTAATGAATTAAACAATGGGAATTTATTTGCTGAAACAATGAAATAAAGATAATTAAGTTATATTATTAATTCATTCAAATTATAGAGTAAAATAAAGAAAAAAAATACTAATTTAGGGATTTAAAATAGGTAAAATAAGTATTATTTCTTGATATCAAAATCATTCCAACGCTTCTTAAGAAAGACATTATGTCACATTTTTTGAAATAAAGCCAGAGAATGTTTATTTTTCTAACTTTTTTTTCTCTTGAAACAGATTTACAAAACTCTAATATTTAGAAGTTTTCAGTAATGTTTTTACTTTTATAACCTTAGATAAAGAAAATAAGTAATAATTATTGTCTGTTTATGATGAGTTCATAGAAGGAAACAGCCAGTAATGTTGCACAAAGCTGAGGAAAATTAAGAAAATAAATTATATTAATCCGAAGTTAATTTTCTTCGTCAATAAAAAAAAATATAGCTTTAAATTTATTGTAAAATATTAATGATACAAGGAATACAAATTGCATTTTCAGAGAAATAAGAATGCCAAAAAATTAAAATAATCAAAACTAGGTTCTTAGATTATTTACAGGTTTATAAAAATTGGAATTTTTGTATGAAATTTCACATTTTAAATAATTAAAGACTAAAGTTAAATATTCCATGTTTAGCACCTGCCATAGTATTGACATATATGGTTCTTGATTTATTAAATTCCACAATCCCATTCAAGTTTAGAAATATTTGAACAAATTGTACATAGAATCCATGAAATACGAATCAAAATATTACTGAAATTGACTATATCATCTAAAGAAGTAATTTAACTTTTGAGGGTGAAAATGAGAAATAACTTGCTTTTTCAAATCATTGTACTTTAGTTTACAGAAGAATAATTAATCCTGGAATCTGTATGATAAACAACAAATTTCCATGGTCTTCTAGAGTACTTTTTGAACAGTGTACTCAAACTTAATGTGTCTCCTAATTTATCACAGTCCCTTGCATTTTTAGAACTCTTATCGTCCGTAAACAAAAATAAATAAAAAAATAATAATTTGAACTTCTAAGATAATTCTAATAAAAACTTCTAATTAATAAGATAACTTGTATAATTTCTTTGTATTTATCGTCAGTTGATTTGCTATTATTATATTTGTTTATCTATTTCAGATTAAAACAAAAGTTTACGAAGCAAAATATTTTACGAAGACATTTTTTTCTCAAAAAGAAACCGTGAATACACATAATTTAAGTTACTTTGTATGCAAGTTTATAATTAATTATTTTTAAATGAAAATAGCTCTTTTTATTTAAGCTGGAACCTTCTGGTGTTTAAATTAAAAGGCTTACAGAAACAAATTACAGCATTTCTAAATTCCCTTCAGGCTATAAAATTTTCTAATATTTTCTAATAGCTGTTACTTTATTATTGCATTTTTCTATCTTATTTTTCTAAAATTATAATTTAGCATTTTGATGCACTTAATTTCAAATAAATATTAGCAAACTTGGGCTATTTAGGAAATGGTGATATATTAAAAAAATTAATGCTAATTTAATCTTTTTTTTATGTAATGATGGGGTGAAAGTACATTTACCACTAACCAAGTAATAAAGAATTTTAACAGGTTATCATCCTTCACAATGCAGATTTAGGAAGCATATTATGAGAATATTATTGAAGCAATTTAAATAAAGCTATAACTTACTACAAGTAATCGCATTATTCAAAAATGTTCTTCATTACAATTCACATCTTTCATTAGAATGCACCTCTATATTTTATAAAGAAACAACGAGTCGGAGATGGCAATACCCACCCCATAAAAATAAGAAGTTGTTTCTTGGAACATTCATCTTCATATAACATTAATAAGTTTATCTGATGAGAGTGTTGCTTTAAATATTATTTTTTATGGGAGGGGTATTAGCCGATACCTTCTCTAGTTTCTAAATAACACAAAATGCTACAATGTATGTATGCCATGTGGCAGAAGATTCTGAATGAATTTAATAGAACACAATCTATTGATTTGACTCAAACTATCATCCAGCACAAAAATGCATTTCATCGTATTCGAATATTTTCTTTTTCAATCCTTACTGATATACTCCTGTTTTCATGAGGGATATCAGTGAATCAGGGCAGGACATCATTGTTTGAGCGAAACCCTCTCTCTGATTCCCGTTCCGCTACGTGCGCAGCTTTGTATGGAAGGTACTTGTTTGTGATTGACCGATTGTGCAGCGGCCTTCTTCCTCCCCTCTTTGTGAGTAAACACGGGCCCAGCTGTCATCCAGCAATCAGGCTGTTTTGTTGTCCGACTAGGCCGTTAGCCCAAGACAGACACGTTGCGAATAAGCCCATTCTCCGCCAGCCATGGCCTCCGCTGACCTCCCTCACCCAGTTGGAAAGCGAGAACAAACTGCAGAATACCCCGATAGCAACTTACATCGTGAAGAATGACAGATTTCAAGAATTCAAATGCAATGGAAAATATAAGTTTCATTATTTTTCACCGACTTTGTTTTGAGTTAATGGAGAAGCCTGCGTTTCAGAAATTTTCTCATCCTAATACAGTTGAAATCTATCATATGTATGGTTGTTCCACATCTTATCCTAAATCAACTATAATCGATTTCACTACATCTGGGATAATTTTTACTTACATGATGAGCAGAATTACTGTGGGGAATATCCTAATCTGAATGGCTGTGGGAAGGGTGCGAATTTCATGGCATTATGAAGGAATAAAGTTTAGGAAAATTCAGGAATATTTAAGAATATTTTCGAAAACAGTTGCATTTTAGAAGCTTGCTGGATTCTTAAAAGATTTTAGAAGATTGTGTCTACTGGACATTCGCCACACTCTAGATCGTCGTCGAATAATTTTGAAAATTATTATATTTTTGATACATCTAGATCATTATATGAATTTTTGAAAGTAAGCGATCATGTCACATATTTCAGAACACTTCTTATCATTACGAGATATTCTGGAAGATTTTGAAAGTTCTGGAACATTTGGGATTATTCTATAATATTTTTGAAAGTGTTTACATTGTGAAAAATGTAGAACTTCCTATAAGTTTCTATAGTATTTTTGAACACTTTATTTCATTTTGTATACAACGTAGAACCTTCTTAACTAGAATTTCTACAAAAAATTTTGAATTATCGAATTATTTGCAGAACGAAAGTACCAAAGGATAATTAGCGGTCGAATCTGAGGACAAACAATTTGCAGAAATATAGGACTCTTAAATACAGATAAGCGCTAGTATGTCTTAAGCCAACTAGAGCGTCGTATTATCTTTTTCGCTGATTATAGCCAAATGAACTGATTAATTCATTAAATTGTACTTTAAAAAGAAAAACTAATTTTAATTAGCCGTATTTGTAGAATTCTACAAGTAATATGTATACAACATATTTATATGATTTCTTTAGTTATTGTACTGTATATTAAGCATCGAAGAGTTCGAAAATGTAACTCTTAATTTATTTCTAATTCAAATTTTTGACAGCTATCTAATTACATATCATTTAGTGGGCAGACAATTGATACATTAATTTTTGAATTTAAACCCTAATTAAAACCAGTATTCTTTGGTGGAAATTTCTTTGCATCATCATTCCTTTGTCACCAAACAGAACATTCAAATTTTAAATTTTTGGAAGTTCTAGTATTCTTATCTTTGTTAACAAACTATTCGCATAGTTATAATTTCACATACTGACTATATTTAATTGCATTTCTAAATTTTCATTGATAAATGTTTCTTAGTTGACTTTCGTTTTTATCAAAATTGTGAATATGAAGTAAATGTCAGGGTATTTTTTTCACTAGTCAGATAGAAGATTTATGCTATTACCTTACAAAAGTAAAATTATTAGCAAAAGAAAAAAACAACAACAAAACAACGCTTAAAAAATTTGAGAAACGTTTTTCGAATTGTTTAATAGGTAAACTTTTTGAAGAAAGATGCTGAAGATGATTAGGAACCTTTCAAAGTTTGTTTCTTTTGAAGATAGAAAAGAAAAATCAAGCGCTTAACTTTTAAAAAGAAAAGCTTATTGTAAAGTGTTACCCATTCTTCTGAAAAATATTTCTATTTTGTGTTTTGATTTTTCCACAATTAATAAAATACGTGCAATTTTACAAAGATCATTTATAAAATTTTAAATTGAATTTACATTTTCTTACAGAAGGAAAAAGGAAGTGGAATTTCAGTGAAAATGAATATGCATTTATAATATCATTTAATAAAATAAATACTTTTAATACTGTATATTTTTAATATATCTGAACGATGATTCATTAATTATTCAACAAAAGAGTATAAGTGTTCTGAAATCATGAATAGATCTAGAAATTTTCTTTTGCATACATGCTTTTTTTTATAAAATAGTAGATGCTTTACCTAGTTAAAATGTTTTGCAATATTTTAAAGATAATTTAATGATAAAATGATTGCAGTAAAAAAATAATAAATCATCAAATTAAAAAAAAACAACTATGATTGATTTTATAAAAACAAACAGGATTCATGAAAAATTGCAGAGAAGCTTAATCATTCAAAGATATTATTTATTTATGTAACAAATTTTTCTATCTCTTTTAGATCAAGCAGATATCAATACGCCATTTTGTAATTAAAAAACAAACAAACAGGGAATAGTTGGCTAAACATTGTTTGCTGCGCAGTTTTATCATAACTACAGTTATAGCTTTTAACCATGCAGTATTTTGAAATATAAATGTTTCTCTTTACTGGATATGGAATTGTTGCTTAAAAAATGAAATGTAAGCATTTCCATTTAATCTAAAATAGTATTCAAAATAAAATAAGAAACAAAGTTACAAATAGGCAAAAAAAAAAAAAAAAAAACCCCTGAGGACTTTTTAATTTTTTTCAGGCACTGTTTTTTAAAATTAGAATAATTAACTGAAACAAACATGAAATGTTCCAAAGCTACGCTTGTAAAAAATGAAGATATATGAATAAAGAAAGTACAATCCTCCAACGTTTCGGCATTTCTCTTTCATCAAAGCACCCCACCCTGCAGACTTGTTTATTCTTTCTTGCATCCCAACCACCACTCTTAGCTCGCACCCACAACTACTATCACCTGGAGATGCGACCTCTTTCACGCCATTGACCACACTGGGTCACGGTCACCCCCCTCCCCATGAGTCTGCAGCTGCCTGCAGGGGGAGGGAATCTGCTGCACCCCTGCAAAAAGGAAAAAGATGCAACAATGCTGTTAGGGGTGAGCCGGTGCAATATGGAGGGGGCTTGTTGACGTCATTCCACCCACCAGGAGGAGTAAACAACCCTCATAAATATTTCACAAAAGAATGATTTTTCAAAGCAATTTAAAATTGAGCGTAAATGATTTTTTTTATCATGATTTAGTATAAGGGGAACATGCTGCCGTATATCATATTTTATTGCAGTTTACTAGAGGTGTGCAAGAAAGATTTGAAACTGTGAAAAATTGTGGGTCTCTTTTAACGTCGTGGTAAGCCGAGATGAAAGATTATGTGGTTTTGCTGAAGGACTAGTAAAACGCCGACTAACAGCTTGGTCCAATGAAGTTTTCTTCCGTTATGTGACTATCTAAGTTAAAAAACTTTTAAAATTCATCAGACCATAATGGAAAGAAGTGATAATTAGTTGCGGCAAACAATATTCAGGATGTCATGGAAATAAGGCCACAATTTTAAGAGGAACATGGAGAAATTAACAAGCTTTGTAACAAAGCATGCGAATGTGAATCCTGGGACATTGAAAACTAACAGTCGTTTGAATCACTGGTATTTAAAAGAAATAATGGGTTTGGCTTACAGGAATTGTACAATGGAGCATTATTAGGAACAATAATTTTATCATTATGTATGGAAATTTAATCAATATAATATAGAAATCGCGGTACATTCTAGTTACTATCTGAATTTGCATTAAAGTAGCACATACGTGAAATGCTGGATATTTTTTTAAATGTTCTTTTGTTTAAATTTACTTCGTTTTCATATAGTAAAATTATTGAAACAAATGAACAATTTTCCTAATAATTAATTATATACGTCTTCCTATTAAAAGCAAGCGTGGCACATTCAAATAACATAAAATTTCTACAATATTGAAAAATAATAATAAAACTGTTATTTTCATCCCAACATTCATATTACGAAATGACTAATTCAAACTAAATGGTGCTTTATTGCAAAATATTTTAGAATTAAACCGAAATGCAAGAATCAGAGTGATACAAATTCGCAAAAATATTACAGTAATACGATAGTTTAGTGTACTAAATTCGATTCTTCTTTGAAGAAAGAGATAAGGCAGAGATTGAATTTTTGATGTCTTTGTATTTGTTGCGTTCTTCTTATTAGCTGTTATGTAGCTTTCGATAATGCTTATCTTGATTTGATTATGACATATTCAAACAATGCTTTTGATGTTTGGTCGTAATTTTTGCTCCATTCAGGAAAGGAAGAAATGAAACAACTAAGTCCAGTTTTCAATCTAGATAGTGTTTCAATCAAACTCACTGTTGTAACGTAAAAATCATTTATCTCATTTGAACAAAGACACTAAGTTTACAGATAATTTCACTATATGAGTTAATAGATTAAGGTATATTCCTTCGTCATCCAATTAAAAGATGACGGAAGGAGCACGTGACTTTCCACTCCGACGTGTCTACTGGTTTGAGAGCAAGACCAACTGCAGCACTAACTAAACATAGCAGATGGAACGATGTTGAAGGGTCATGGCATTGTATTGGGCAGTAAACAACAGATTCACAATGGGGATCCCTCGCGTGAACTGGACAGGAGGATGCTGAAAAGCAAAACCACTTTACACGGGATTTCGGTGAACAGGGGCGGGACGGAAAAAGCCTAACACATGGCACGCGAGTCGGCCATTGGCTTGCTCAATTGCGTCCTCCCTCACTTTAATTTTCAATCCCTGTCTCGTTCCAAATGCTTCTTTTGTCCCCCGCCATCCCATGATCGAAACCCGAGGCCAACCCCCATAAAATGAATTATGCGAATAACGGAAGATTTCAGATAATACGAAATTCCAGGTAAATGGTACTTTTCCAGACTGTTTTTGAAGAAATTTTTCCCCATTAATAACGTTTTATGAAATATTATAAGTATATTTAGACATTTCACATTAATAT
>JAPMOR010038381.1:166431-229776 GCA_026543865.1 Argiope aurantia | reverse complement strand
TAGTTAAAAAAAATTATCTATCCAGAAAAATGACGCCAACATATGCAGCTGGATACTAAATTATCCTATTTAAATATTTTGACTAAGAAATATTCAGGAATATGAATTAAGAACTTTATTTCGAAATCTAAATGGTGTTCCTCAAAAATTTCGAAGTTTCACTTTTTGCTCCAAAATGTTAATTGGTGTTTAATGACAAAATTAGCATTTGTCAGTTTAAGCAGGTTTCTAGAAAATTGTATATTTGATACTATAATCTGAAGATAAAGTAGTGGTTGAGCTACAGTTGGTTACAATAACATTTGTTCTGTGATAATGTTTTTCAATTAAAAATAGAAAATGCAAAAATATTTTGAAGAAGATTGATGATGGATTCCTCAACTAATATTCTACTTACTATCATTGAAATAGCTTCAAATATACTGATTTTGGAAATTAATTAAATACTTCTCTTAAGATAATAACCAAAATGGTCATTAAAGAGCAATTTTTTCTCACCACCAAATGAATTTCAATTTTTTTTCTCTCTATAAGATAGTTTTAATAGCCCTTTATTTTAATAGAAAAAAAAATCTCGCTTTCTAGGTTTTCGTTTATAATAACCAGTTGAAGAATTTGAGAATGAAAACAATGAAGTTATTGTTTTCTAGATAATACTAAGTGTGTTTCGAAACAAAATAACGGTTGTATGTTACGATTTGATAATTTCATTAAAAATGCAAAAGTGATACAGAAATCCTCTGCTTTTCCATAACATTTAGCAATCTATGAAATCAGATTTTAATAAATTCACTTCGTTATATAGATAAGCATTTATAGCACCGTATTAATTAAGGAAACTAAAATATCGTGAAAAATATTTTACTTATCTCTTCTAATGAAGAATGTTCGAATGAGGTTTTGGGACTGTTCACACAAATCTCAAGAATTACAATGAAATCCTGTCAAACTTATATTAACTTTTCATGATATTATATCATATGCTTAAAACAAGAACACTTTTTTGAGAGAATACATTTAACATGGGTTAGACGTACTTTTCTATATTCAAAATTATGCATTCTCATTTCTCTTTATCCCTCTGATCCTCCGAAATGATAGCATGAATTCCATTTCAGAAACTGATTGTTATGATAGCGAAAAAATTCCCCATCGATGTCATAAATCATTTAATAACGAAAAACTGGAGTCCCAAACTTTCTCACCAAGACTAAAAAGCTGAGAGAAGAAAAGAAGAATGATAAAAAAAAAAAATGTCGCTTTTTGTATCAAGAAAAAGGAATGCTTTCCCCCATTCCAATAGTTCCAATTTCTTATATATATATTTGTTCTTTTGTCTCTTTGCGAAGACCACCCATCCAAAAGCCTAACAATACAATTAATGTGTCTTTTTCTGATGTCCTGTCGTCACGGCGACCCCTCCTCCTCCGATGAAAAAACAGAAGAAATAAGAGGTATGGACTTCTCTAGCCGTCACTTTTCCCAATAACTTCTAAAATTGAGAACAAGCAGCTAAAAGAGAGAGAGAGGGACGCTCCCCTCCCCCTTCTCGATGGAAGGGGAAACGTCCGAGAAACTGAGAAAAAGAAAAATTGCGAGGATCTAGTATCTAAAAGAAAGGGTTGCCCAAGTAAAAAAATTTCTTCGCCAGGAGTGGCGCCAATTTTTTGAGTTGTGCTTTTAGTCCTGCAATAACTGCTCAGGGAATGGGACATTTGTTTTAAACTCAGATAAGTCGATTGCACACATATTGAATATTTTAATTCATAAATAATGAGTTATATGATACCATTTATGCAATAGCCTACTTTTAAATTCCTTTTAAAACGAAATCTGAAGGAAGAAGGTGGAAAACGTTTTACCCCTTTTCTAGGGGCTGAAGAATAAGACAAGTGGTCTTTCTCATTCCATTGACACATTACTATTCTATTCTTTTCCTACACGCTTTCCTTATTCTAGCCAACAATCGAACAGGAGTTTAAAAATTATCCAGGGGTGATTAGAGATGCCATAGATTAATTACATCAGGGAAATGAAATTAAAAAGATTTATTTGATAATTCTGATGGAGTCATAATTAACAGTATCATATACGTAATGTGATGTAAACGGATGGTTAACATGCTAGATTGAGAATAAGAGAAGGGCTATTGGACTGGAACAAAATGTGATCAGAAAATAGGAACAGAATCCACTCTTTTGCTGTAATAAAATAAAATTAAAATGGAGAAGTTCAGTATGGGTGGATGGATTTTCTATGGAATCTGGGCTTGAACAAGTTTACTAAAATTTCCATCTATTTATAAAGGATATCCATAAAAATCTAGATATGAAAAATTTCTTAACTTTATTACATTAAAGAAAGGTAACTGGAAACTAATTAAATAGATAAATTTGTAAGGTTAAAGAGTTTCTTCAGAAGGTTTGATGTTATTCATGGTTGTAGAGGTAACATTTTCTGCATGTTTTTTTTAATGGAAATGCATTATCTATTGGAAAACCAATATTGCGATATTATCCGGACAACTCAAATATTTGTGATTAAGCTTATAGCATATTAGATAACTTTGTCACCCAACTTTTCGCTTAGAATATTAGTTGTTTTGGTTGTTAAACTATTAGTATAAGATGCAATTTAAAATTTCACCTTGTTATCTGATAAGAATGAAAAAATATGAATTTGATGGAATCAGTTTGCTACAAACTAGTGGCGAGAAAATTAATATATGACGAAATAAAAGCGGTAGTGAAAATCTTTCTTCGAAATTTATATCCAAAAGAAACAATTAAAGATTTTTTAACAACTTTTTTGAATAATGGTAAAACTAAGCGATTGAATAGTTTATTGGAAGAATGAAATTAATTCGAAATTCATCATAAAAACATTGAAATAGATTGTATATCAAAATTAAATTTTTAAAAAATTAATAGAATTAGAAAAAAATTGCGGAAATCAAATTGGTATCACAAAAAAGGATTTTTTTTATATTCTTAAGATGATACAAAAATATTTTTGTGAGGTAATAATTTCAAAAGATATAACTGAAAAGTATGAAAATGCTTTTTAATTTTTAATTAATAAGCATTTGAATTTTTAGCACTTTAAAAAATTGAAAGTAATCTGCTTTTTGTTTTGGAGACCATGAATACTACATTTCATCAAGCTGGGACAAGAATTGTAGATTCATATAAAAGATATAAAACCAAATATTTATTATATTAGAGAAAAATTATTGTATAAAAATGTTCTAAATTGCTGTAGTACACCCACTACAAATTTTGTTTTACCATATTTTATATAAAAATTTTCATCCAATGATTATTTTAGAAATTCAAGAAATTGATCACTGGTCAAACAAATTTTAATAAAAAATGTAGAGCAAATAGTAGAAGAAAGTTCAGTTAAAAAAATAATTACTTATAAAGATTTATTGTTTCAACTATGATTCGCAAACGGGAAAAAATGTAACAAACGTTTCATCAAAAAAGCATAGTTTTATCATTATTTTACCGTTATTGGTATATCTATCTACAAGGATTTAATTAAAAAGAACGCACCGGCGTGTAATATGATGATCAATTATTTGAAATGGCCGAACAAAGATAGACAATTTGAATTTTACACTTATTTTGGTACACTCTTCTTCATTATAGTGGTAATTATAGTGATAAATTTAAAAATTGTCATATAAGATATTATTACATTTTTATATTGATTTGTTTTTTGATCGCGAAAGATAAATTTTAGCTGACATTCTTTTAGTTCAATTTATGCATTAAAAAGAAATTTACTTTATATGCAAGAGGAAACACCAATAAACTTTCGATAATACACATAAACATAAGTAACTCCACTTTTATAACAAAAATAATGTTAATAATTATGCTCCTACATAATGCTATGATTAACCTTTTTAAAAAGTTTATTTAGATAAATTCAGCAATGGCATTTCGACTACTCGCTTTGTATATGATTATCTGGACTCAGGAAAATATAAGATATTTCGCTATTCTTTTTATTGATTAATTATTAAAACGTAATTATACTCATTAAGAAGCATAGTTAAAAAGTAAATAATGGTTAAAAATATAGTGAACAGGTATTCTTCATTATTATCATAATCACCTTCTGCAATCAATCATATATAATATGACATAATTTTATTCAGATAAAATCTGTATACAAATGGCATGAATTTTCAAATTAAATATAATTTTAAGCTGAAAACATGACATGGAGAACTTTAATTCCACCTCAATGCCCAATCATTACTTCCAATTCTGGTTAATAGCAGAGGCATAAAGTCTGTAAAAAAGGGCGATTCGGCAGCCATCAAAGCAGGCCTATCGTTTCAAAAATGACCCCCTGGCAATGCCACATTTGACGGCGAGTTTTCTGCTTTCTGGTGGACAATGGCCAGTGACAGTTGGACAGAGTTTTTCTCCCCGCCCCTCAAACTTTCTTCCCCCTCTTCCATCTAAATGGTGAGTAGAATCAATACACTCACACACACGAACATACGTTGCGCTTGTTAGTAGTAAGCCCTCCCCCTACTAGATCTTCACTAAAACCTAGCCTTAGCCCCCCTCCCCCCAACTACTCTTTCGATGATTCCCTGCCACTATACACTTAGCAGCCTCCCTCACACAGCCCCCCCCCTCCCCACTTCTTTTTCTAAGAGAGTTCTTCTAACCTTTCAAAGTTCGCATCAACGTTGATACAGAGAAAGAAAGAGCAGCAAATAAAAAAAATAAATAAATGTTCAATAAGAAACTGTAGAAGGAAAGAAAGATTTTTCGAGAGAAATGTCTCCATTTTCGAAACTCTCTTGTCTTCCCTTCTGAAAGGCTATCTGACAATAAGATGTAGTATGGAGTAAATAATGGTTAAGTTTTTTTCCGGGGTATTTATGGAATGTCAGATTTGCAGTGGATTGGTAAGTGACATTGCGCATCTGTTTTGAAAGCCCTTACTTACATTTTTTGAATAAAAGCAAATTACAATATACAAACTTTTTACTTGGTATCACTGATATATATATATATATATATTTATATATATATATACGATTCTTTATTTGGCTCATACTCGGGGAAATTTATCAAAATTTTCATACATTTCTGACGAAAAAGGGGTTATTTTCATATATATAAACACCCGTCAATAAATATCAGTTAACTTTACTCCACTTTTTCTGATTTACAATGACTTACTTACGACTTAATGTATAAGACTATTAATTATAAAGCTAAGAAAAAAAAAAGGCTTTTTTCCAGTAATTCCAAAATTTTACTTAGAATCTAGTCAACAAAAATATTATAAAAGATTTAATTGATTTGAAGCTCAACCGCCGTTTTTTGCCGGCATCCTAGTATAGGGTTAGCGAATCTTCTCCATGATATTGGTGTTTTGGGCTCGAGTCCCGGTTCGGACATGGTTGTTCTTCCTCTGTGTTCTATCTGTGAGGTGTGTGAAAGTGCCCCCACCCTGTAAAAAGGGGTTGTGCAAGCGAATGTGACACATGAGTAGCTAAGACGTACTCTAGGCCCTAGATGGTGCTACTGACACAAGAGACGCTCCCTCGGCTTAAAATCGCTGACCTCGTCAGAGGGCTTGTCTATGCAAGTGCCCTAAGAAACAACAACAACCAATGTTCTTGTTGAGCAAACTGGTCATCAAAAGGTGCTAGTATCTTCTAAATTCAATGACGTATTATCTTAACGTAGATCATACACACTCATAAAAACATATCAGATTTGTGAAAAAAATATTGATGAATATCATTAACTAAGCGTTATAATCTAAATTTTAAATCAAGCAGGTATAAAATTTATTACAATAATATGAAACTTCATCTTAAAAACATTCGGAAACATAAAAAAATGTTTCACCTTCTCGAACATTATATAAAATTCATATTATATTAACCCGATATTCATTATTTAGTGAATTTGAAAAACTGCATTTAGTTCTAACTTCGTATTTCAATACATGTAATAGTAATGAACAACATTGAAATCCTATAAAATTGTTTTCCCAGAAGAAGCTAACAAACGAATTTCGAAGTATCTCTTCGATACGATAATGAGTCACTAAAAATTAAATTAGTTTCTAAAAATTCTTCGAAATAGTCCGTTAAAAATATTGATTAACAAATTTAATTTTATTACAAATAAATCTCCTTTAAAATTTCAAACCAGTTTCAATTTTTTATAAATTAAATAAATTTATATTAATCCATTGAAAAATTTAGGAACAATTTACAAAAGCAAAAACAACAAAGAAAGTGCTCCCAAGGCTGTATAGTAAAGAATAAAGATTCTCTTTTTTTTAATAATTGTCATGAGTTTACTTGAAAAATAATATCACGTCATTCAATTATTTAATAAAAGCTTCTATTTTAAGCTTATTTTATTATAGAAGCTATTAAAGATTCTATTTAATATTAAACTTCTTCTATATATATATATATTCTTTTTTTTTTATCGAAGAAAAGTTTTAGAAACATATGCTGCATGATTTAATAGGAAATGCATTGATTCAACGTTTCGGTTCCCTTGATTAACCTATTGTGCAGAAAAACCGGCACAGAATTCTTGATGTCACATAACATTGCAACTATATCACTACAGCTTTCACTGAGTTCTTTGGAATTCTTACTGGAGGCTACTTTTTCCATAGAAACCTATACTCAATGACGCAATTTATCAGCCTAATTTGCCACTGGAAGCAACAACATTGTATCTTGAAATACTAATATGTAAGATATTCCTCGAAATGTGCTCTAATAATATTACAACGTATATATAAACAATTAATAACTATTTGGTTAACAGCTCAGAAAGTGAGTAAAATTTTATTTAAGAAAATTATACAACCAATTCTTTATCATAAATGAAATCAAACGTTCATAAAAATTCAGAACGAAGGACAGTCAAATGTGTGAAGAAATTCATTAAATTTTTTAAACTTAAACTCAAACATGGATATTTGCAGCATTTGTAATTAATTATTTGCCGGAGTGCAACAATAATCACTTACTGTTCGAAAGTTTATTATATATATATATATATATATATATATATATATATATATATGTAATGATATTTTAACTCTAATTTCAATTTAATCAATTTTCAAGATTTTATCTTAATTTAGGCCATAGTAACTTTATTCTAAAATATTCTCTTATTTCGTGATCCAATTCCACTGTCTCTACTTAATTAATTCAAGAGAAGCTTTGTTAAATTGCAGAGTCAGCTAAAAGTCGAATTTTCCCACACTCCGCGTGAAGAGGCAAAATACCGCTGATGAGGCAAATTCTTTTTTAAAATCTCCCTGTGTTTCCCCTGTTTTCTCCACGCGTTTAACGAAAATCCCTATCGAAATCTCGTAATATATTAGCACTATGAAGAAAGGTTTTCCCTATCAAAATCATAGGTTATATAAGACCAGGGATAAAATGTCCAAGAGCTTTTTCCTCATTCCTGTTCTGTGTGCTCATCCCTTGTACATATGCCTGCTTCTTAAAAATGAAATAAAACGGCGTCGCGAAATAGCAAGTCTCTTCACTGTCTTCAAACTGCATTTTGCTTCACATAAAATAATGTTACATATATATATATTATCTAACTGAACAATTAGAAGGCTCTCAATTTCCGCAGCTCTTAAAAAACATGTGAAATAATCGCATATTTAAATATCTGAACATTATACTAAGTTCACATATTTAACCTGATGCAGTTTTCAATTCCTATACGTTTCTTGAGCAGGTAAAGTATATGAGTGATAAATAATTTCATTCAGACGCTTTCAGAAGTAATTGAGATTTATTTAAAAATTCAATAATTTCATTATAAGCGTTTAACATGCTTTCGATTTTCTTTTTCTATGTTATATCTGTATTACGTTTCGATACTAATGTATCGAAAATTCATTTAATATTTCTTCAAAAGACAGATTTAAAATTGCAAATGTTAAAAAAAATGCGAAAAATATATAAAAAGTAGTTGAAAATTCTTCTTTAAAATTTTGTAATATTATAGTCAAATAAATGTATCGTAAAATGGAGAAATGTAAATGGGAATTTGTTTTTAGAATACTGATTTATATTGATTTATTGTTTAATGATTTTCTTTTTTAATACAGATTTTCAATTGAGATGTTTAAAAAATAAAAAAAATAAAAATCAACGAACTCACATTTTTAAAATTTTAATGGAATTTCGAAAAGACATGTAAATGAGAATATTCTTTTTCATCAATAAGTGCGTAAAAATGCCAAAGTTAATTCATTGATTTTATTTAAAAAAAACAAAAACAAGTCTACAGCAAACTAATAGATATCGAATTTAAAACTGTTAACTGTAAAAGTATTTTTGCACAGTAAAGGCATGTAAGCAGGAAAGGAAAATATATTACTTGCTTTTGTTTTAAGATACAATAAACAAACATTTCTACAGGTGAAAATACCGTTAGAAATACACACTGAAATTACTTCTTTATCTTTTTTTTTGGATGATTACTTTTAACATATAAGAAGTTACATGCTCAAAGATGTCAAATCAATTGTTCGATTGCTTTTGCTATTCTTGAAAAAATATTAGAGCTATTGTGCCAAAAGCGATAAAGTGTTGGAAAAAAAATGAATAAATATATTTTTATTCTGATAATAAATTCCATAACATTTTACCGTCAAGGAAAGATTTCTTTTATTATTTAAAGACTATGAATGTAAGTGTTTCATATTATGAAGCAATATGTAAGAATCCTCAAAATTCAAGAATACATCAGTTTTGCAAAAAAAAAAAAAAAAAAAAAAAAAAAAAAAATCGTATAATTTTCTATCGCTCATTTTTTTTTATTGTTTTGCAAAGTGTCGATTTGTTTGAAGAGAAATGAAAATGAATACCTTGAATGAACAGTTGATCAATTATGTTTTCAGAATTGTAATATAGTTATAATACAAAGAAATGCAAAACAATAAAAAGTTTTGCACTGAAATATTTCAATACATTTATATGTATATATAATTTGAGGTTTTGACGTTTTTCTTTCCTTCATGCCAGGCAATTGTCACTTCACAGCGTTTAGATTCAATGAGCAATCAGTAACAATTTTATACTTTAAATTTTCTAGGTCATTAAATTAAAATTGCAGGTATTTAAAAAATAATTATATCAAACTAACAGTTTCTATAAAATTTCACATGTAACCTTAGGAGATAAGTACAAATACTAAATAATCTGTCTTTTATTTATATTTAAAGCAAATACGAAAATGTGGACAAATTTTAAAAAATAACAAAAGGCTTATGGAAAAAAATTAAACTTATATTGAATATAATTGGTTTCAAATCCCCCAAAATAATTGGAAATTGTTTTTAATCTCTTCTGCATAAGATAATTAACGCGTTACTGCATTTACTACTCGTCTTCAATCACAGTCAAAAGCAATGGGAAACAAACAGATGACACAAACGTTAAAAAAGTTGGATAAAATTAAAGTCTCTTGTGCTAATTACCAATTAAATATATTGGATGAAAAAAAAAATAGACGATGTTTTCCCTGATAAATTTTCCATATAGCACTAATAACTTATGGCAAAGATTAATGCATTAATTTAATAGTAATTTATTCAACTAAACAATTTTTATTTGACTCCCCAAAATTAATTTTTCCACTAATGGTTCGTTATTTTTATTTCTCGATTTTATTATTTTGACATTTTCCGGATAAAGTTTTGGAAATATCCATTTTGCGAAAAAAGTTTTTACCTTATATTAAAATTAAAATTATTAAAATTACCAGTTTGATTAGAGAGCTATTTTTCTGTTATTTCAATAATTCTTAATTCAAACCAAGGTAATCTTAGCACAAATAAAGCATTTAATATTTTCCCTTAATGGAGAAGCAATGTATACATAAATACACATAATAAATGAAAGCATATGTAATATCTTCCTTAGACGTAAATGGTAACAGAAGGACAAATAAAGACAGTCATTCAAAAAGTCTATCATATTTTCATTGGCAGGTGCAAGAGCAATTAAATAAAATAAGTAATATTTTTAAAAATTATTAATAAAAATTAATTAGAAATTAAACAAAATGATTAACACTAAAAAATAATTAATTCGTGGCATTGCAAATACTGACAATAAGTTTTTGAAACATAACGAAACATCATAAAATTACATTTTTTTCGAATTCAGTCTCAAATTTTATAAAATTTTAATGCAAGAACAACATACAAATTTCATCCATATGACGTGTAACATCTTTGAATCATAAGATTCACAATCGTGAAAACTGATAAAATACTGATAAGATTTTTTTTTACTCCTAAAATATCTTTTGAGTATACAAGAAAATAAAAGATGTGATTTTCTTACCTGATCTTTCTGAATCTCTTTTTGGACATCGGCCTCCTGTGGGATCCCTTACAGTTCTCCCCCTGCGGTCCCATGACGGCGGTGGCTTCGAGGCCCTTCTCGGACGTCCTACATTCGAATTCCACGACCTCCTCGTCACCCAAGCTGCGGAATCCGGGCATCTGGATCACAGACTGGAAGAGGTATTGAAAATAAACATTAAGAACTACTGGAGCAAAAATAATTGATATATTTCTGTGCTTTGGAAAGAACTATAACTAAAATTGGATAAGTTCAAAATGTAAGAATAAAGCGATGAAAAGTATATTTAAAAATTTCATCCTTAAAAGAAGCCATTTCATTTAAGCACCTTAACCGCTTAATTTTTTTGCCTGTATGCCATAAACGCATCGATTTATCGAAATTTGATAGTTTAATTTGTTCATAGTTGATAGTTTAAACCATTCATAACGATTATAAATCAATATTAAAATTACTTCGAATACATAGATAAGTCAAGTATTCAATGGATTTCCATTTGAATCAAAATAAGAAACTATTCCCAAAATAGAAGGAGTCATCTTATTAAATAGTAAAGAAAGTAAAATAGTTAAGTGGTTTAAACCAAAATTTGCAGCAAATACACTTTATGCAAACAATAAAATCATATAAGTCCATGAGAGAAAGAAAGAGCTGTTTACACAAATTTATATATAACCCCCTCCCCTCCAAAAAAACAGTAGTGTAATAAAGATGAACTATACCCAAGCAAAGTAAGATTTTTTTTGCCCCCATCATTGTTTTAGAAAGGGTAAATGGTGCTCGGGAATGCTATTATTTTTCATATTCTCATAGCATTTGATTCTAAAAACAAGCATAAATGCATTAATATTTTATATCTGCCCTAAGATTGGCGCTGCGGGGCATTTATACCTTCACTCCTGCCCCTTCCAATCAGTACGCCATTGTAGAAAAAAATACTGGACAATATTCCATTCGAAGTTAAAAGGGCCCATTAATTTTAGCTATATACTCATAAGAAGGAAGAAGATTTGAATATTTTTTAACAATAGTTATTTAAAATGAACGGAAGAATTATAAAAGTTCTATTTTTTATCTCAGATCTGTCTATTTTTCCTTCATAGATTAGTCTGTATTACAAATGTACCAAATTATGGCAAAATTGATATTATGTGCCAAAGAATCCGTTCTGATCTGTTGTTATTACAAGAGTTTATGAAAAGACTTTTATATCCATTTATTTACATTTTTAATATTAGTTAAAGTGATCGCATTCTATTATTTAAATTTTTGAGTTGTCTAACCAATATCCATTTAGAAATCCCTTAATAGACTTTGACTGGTATAGACCATTCATTGGCCAGATTTTGAAATCAGAATGCTGTCAAATGAAATTTTCCTTTTTCTTTTCCCATGCAAAGAAACACAAAGTAATCATTATTTTTTGATATTTCGCGATGTTTTGAAAGTTTTTAATGTATCTCTATTAATTTTCTTTTATTTTTCTCAAATTTTTTTTATCGTAATTTAAGTTTACTTCATGTCATATAATTATGATACTTTTAACATAATTTAAAAGAAATTAGCAGAAATTTATGTTTTAGATCAATTTGGCAGACTAAGCTAGAGTTATTTGTGATGGTTTAAGTATCGAGGCCTTTGTAAGCCCATGGTAAAAATTAAAATAAAGTTATAATAGTCATTGCCTCACCAAAATAACTAACTTCAAAGTATTTTGGGTTAATTTTTTTTAAATCGACTTTTTTATCAAAATTTATAAGAAGCTTGGAAATTTATATGAAGCATTTCTTTACAGAAAATGCGACGCCAAAATCATTCAACGTCCAGCTCTGAAAAAATAAATCACATAAAAACGCACATAAAAGAATCAAGAAAAATGGATCGAGAAAAAAAGCTTTTGAATCTGATGAATTTTCCTTTATATATTTTGGGGGTAATCATTTTCTCTTTTCAAGAATGCCAAAAGAAGAAAAAAAATCTTAGAAACAAATGACATTTGAAAGTAAGGAAAATTCCTTTTATTATTCCTTGACCCTTTTTGGCCGACGTCCAAGAAAATAACTTCAAAATTGAATACTAGTGGAAAGTGAAGATTTAATATCCCTTGGAACTAAAAAGATTTTATTACTACTTCTTTTTTTGGCTTTCAATAAATCATTTTTAACTTTTCCATTTCTTTTCCCCTTCTTTGTAGAGTTTTTGCAGTTGATCTGTCGTAAGAATAAGGAGGAAAAGGAAATGGAAAATGATAAATATTATTTAAGAGGCAGATGTAAGAAAAAAAAACAGGCTGTTTATAAGTGAAATACACTTGTGGAGAAAAAGAAGAAAAAGAAAAAATATTGGAATATATTAAAAAAAAATCAATTGAAGGATTATTTTTCGAGCAACTTTTATTTAGGTTAATTGAATATGTGTTAATATTATATTATAATATTTAGTATCTAAAATCATATTAATGAATTTTAGAGCTTTTATGGGAAGTTTATTTTTAAAGCATGCTTATACAAATGTTTATATATTTAATACAATTACAAAAAATATCTTCAAATTGAAATAAGACGAAAAAACTTCTTTTTCAAAACCTCTGAAATAATCTAATATGACATTTCTTTAATATCGAATTTTCATTTATTTAATATTACATTTTCATTTATTTTATTGAAGCATCAAAGTTAACTTTTAGAATCGAATTAAATTGATTAAAATTAATTTATTAGATTAATCTTAAGTATATAAGGTTGAAAGCTTTTGTTATTTTTGTTTAATACATTTATAATAAAAAACCGGAATTAAATAAAACTTTTTGTATGCATTTGATTTCATTAAGAAGTTGCTTTCATGTATTACTAGTAATTTTGAACCAAAAGAAATATTATGAAACACGTTTTAAAACTTTTGTTTCAGTTAATTTATTCGAACTCTAAAATATAGATTTGAAGGGCATAACTTGTAATTTCTTTGTAATCAGGATGTTGACAATTATTTCAAACGACATTTCATAGTCAGGTAATTAAAAAAAAGGTTTTGATTTCATATTGTAAAAATTTAAAATTAGGTCATATAAATTTCAATCTTTGTAAAATATAATTCTTACTATCAAATGCCCCTAAATACTATTGTCATTTGTTCAAAATATAAAAGACAGATTTTTGAGAATGATTAAAATTGTGCTAATTTTTGAGACAACATTTAAAATTAACAGTCATAAAAAATGCCCAACAATTATCATGACTTTCCACTATTTAATGATTATTTGCATACAAAAAGAAATAAGAATATCAGTAATAAATATAAGACCTGAAGATGCATACTCATTAACGGTATAAACAAAGTTTAGTGAATGCGTAAAGGATTTAACATCCAAACTTTGGGTAAAATTCATATTAAGAGTTAACTCCAAAGACAAAGGAAAAAGAAAGAAAGAAAGGCACTGCACTCTATCTATGAAAATAAAACGGTATCTGCTGGTCCAACTTCACAATAAAATCCCGTAGTAAAAATGGTTTCTTTTTTTCTCCTCTGTCGCATACCTTTCTCATCCAAACCACCTATCTCACACCAAAACTGAAACGACTTTTTGGGCACAAAAGATAAAAACCACATAAAAAAAGCGGCACCAACCTGTCCTCGGGACCTGAAAGCGTTTATCAAACGCTATTAAACCAGGAGCTTTACTTGTTATAGGAGGTTGTAAACTTTACGAAAAAGTTGGCGAGTGCTTTTTAAGCACTGTTCCGAAGCATTTATTATTCGATCAGGTCGGTGGATGCATGATCCTTGATTGAGGTCTTGAAGTCCCGGGGCAAAGCAAGTGAGAGAGAGAAAAAGGAGCAGGAAAAAGGGAAAAGGAAAAAAAAGAGGAAGCCTTCAAGAGTTGCTTACATTAAGCACTTGAAGGATATTGACTCCCCAGAGGTTGTGACCACAGGGCCAATCTATCGGTCATTAAGCTCTGGTGAGTGGTCACACAGGTCATTATAGGCTTATCAGAGCTGATCGACTGTCTCGTAAAAGAGAGACTCGGCTGGCTGAAAGTGGCCGCTGATTGGAATCTGCTTAGCTGTTGCAGATTGTTTGATTCTTTACGCCCATTGGATGCCAATGAAGTTTCGGCTCGCAGGAACGAGTTTCATTAGCTGGAAGATTAAGGAAATCGGGATTCATTAGCACCAGGACTTGACTTCTGGGGGAAACCGACAACTGCCGTATAGGCTGTTTCTTTTTTTCTGCAGAATGGCTTATTTGTTTCATTTAAAAAGAAATTGGAAAACATTTCGTGGAGCGGTATTCATTTATTTGTTAACAATTTAACACTGGGTTTTTACATATATGTGTGTAAAGATATTTTAAAATTTAAATACATCCAAATTAATTTCCAAAGTTTTATTTTAATTTAACCCACATTGGCTTTATTCTAAAATATTCTCTTATTTCCTGATCCCATTCCACGTTTTATATTTAGTTAATTCAACTGAAGCTTTGTAAAACAGCTTGGGTTGGCGACTCCCACACTCCGAGTGAAGGGATGAAAAACTGTCCAGCCAAGCACATTCTTTTTCTATCTAAATTCCCCTACTATATATCCCCTAACGATATTCCCCTAAAAGATATCTAAATTCCCCTACGTAAATCGACACGTGTAAAGAAATCTCTATCAGAATCTCACAGTATATAAACACTGGGGGAAATATTTTCTCTCTCTTTTACGCTCTTCTGCTCTTGTATCGCTAGTGGATGGATGCAAGTTTGCCCTCGCTCTTGTAAATAAATCCTGCCTCCCGGGATGGAATAAAACGAAATTTAAAATTCAAAAGTATCTTCTCTGTTTTCGGCCAGGATTTTACTTAAAAATTATGTTTACATGTATATTCTTCAATAATATTTCAACGAAGTTCACAGCTCTTTTGAATATTTTATAACTAAAGAATACCTATTTCTTTCTATCGATTTCATATATCAGGAAAGAACTATCAGAAAATAGAGATAGATGTGTTAATTATTTTAAGAAAACGCAAGAGGACTATCCAATAAAAATAATTAGTAGTTGAAAAAAATAATTTAAAATAATGATTCCAATCAACAGATACTATCTGTCCTTTTTCAATTGTTTTTAAATCGTTGATTAGAGTATAAATATTGTTAAAAATCCAAAGATCTGCTCTGTTCTATGCTTATTCTATCTCTAAAAATAAAACATTGCGTCTGAAATGATATTCTTAAAATTAGATTTTCTGTCTAATTAAATAGTGTTATCTTTCCAACACTTTTTTTAAAATGCAAAGTGAAAATACTTTAGTGGTCCAAAATTTCAATTTCGTGATTTTGATAGTGGTTTAGGTCTCAATCCGTGGAGATCATTGGTTTAAAAGAAGAAGAAAAAGTTTGGAAAACATTATTGTTTATATGGGAAAGATAACTAAATAAAATGATCTAGATATTTGAAATTTGACTTGTGGTTTTTCACATAAAATTTACACATACGCACCAAATTTTTGACAAAATTTCTTCGCAGGATAGTAATTTTTTCAATTCTTGATTTTTTTCCAATAAAAATAAATAAATAAAAAAACCCATCATGTCACTATGGTTACTTTAAAAATTCATATGTATATTATAACCACATAACTATTAACCGTTAATTATATAGCAATTCAAGAATAGATACATTATTAATTTTATTAATTATTTTATATTAATTCTTTATATATTAAGACTACTATTACCGAAAAACAAATTTAATAATAATATCTAATTTAATAAAATCTGTTGAATCATCAAGATTTTTTGTGAACAGAAATCGTATTCATTAAGTACTAAATAATAGTTGAGAAATACAAAATGCTATCCAACCATAATGAAAAAAATTAAGATATTTTTAAAAATTAAATAAGATAAACAATATGAGCACTACTTTATTAAATTTATAAAGAAAAATATCACGAATGTTATAAAGACGTGATCGTAAAAATGGATTAATATAAAAATCTAGAGAAAATTATTTGATTGAGAATTTAAAGGACAAATTCAAAGCGAGACGATAGTACTACAAGCACGAAGGCAAAGCCACAAGCTCCAGCCAATTGACTTTTGTACAAATCACACTGCAATCACATTGACCTCACTTAATTTTGCAGCTATCAGTCTATATTGTTTTGAAATCAAATAATTTTAAGCTATGTGCATCTCATTTTTATTAATTATTAAGTTTGATAATATATATGAAGCGGAAAAAGAAAGATAAAATTTCCTTGGAATTATATATAATATTAATTCTTTATTTCACTCTGTTTATGAAAGTATAGGCCAACTGACAGTCAATCCCTTGTTGGATTTGGCTCAAAATTTGATAGGTGTCTACACTATAGATGTTAAATCTGTGTGTAGAATTTTATCTATCTAGCTCTCTTCATTTTGTAATTATAGTGTCAACTTTTATTCGGTCAGCTGAATAGATTTTGCTCGAAATTTGGCAGAACATCATATAGCAAATTTCATTCGTTTAGCTTAAAGTATTTTTAAGTTATGTTTGTAACAGACAGACATTTCCCAAAAGTGTGTTTTTTTTAACTTAGGGAGATCTAAAATACGAAGATCCATTAACATCGAATTTTTTGACGATTACTATAATTTCTCTATACTATATACTAGAAAATTAAAAAAACAAAATCATTTGGTTTTCCTCTTTCTTTCATAAATCAGCACACCATAATCTTTCTCAATGCATTTATCGAAGGACAGGAAGCTTAGATGCCAGAACCTCCTGTGGTATGTGCACCCTCAATCTTTCCAAAGACGATCTATCTCCTGTAGGTGAAAACTTATCTTTTGTATGTTTAAAACAAATCCTGGAAATAAGAAAGAGAAAAAAAACAACTTCTTCTTTACGACCGATACATCTCCTCTCTTTGTCTTATCGCTTGACAGTCACTGGGCAAAACCGATGCTATCGTATAGATGTCGTATTTGCGTCAAGCCATCTCGAGGGTTCAGTAAAATAAAATAAAGAATAAAAAAAAGCATCAAGATAAAAATAAAAAAATAAGAGAGAGAAAGAAAAGATTAAGTTGAAGTCTTCGCAACTTCTCTTCTCCTTAATCTTAAGAAAAAAACGCGGAGGAGATGGAAAAAGATAGAAGAAAAATTTTCGGCAGTGAATTAAGATGAAGATGGAAGGAGTGTAAGCTGTGTTAAGACTCCAAATGGGCGTTGGGCTGTCAAGTGAGTTTCATTTCGAAAGAACGGATCAACTTCTCGGGAGTCGCATTTGTCAAGAGGTGGCCGTGGCAGCGGACATCTGGGGGATTAAGGCCGGACCTATTCTCGCTGCAAAATTGACCAGTTTTATTTTTTTTTTCTGCTGCTGCCCCTTTTATTTTAACGATGCCTCTGGAATCCGTAAGCCTACGTCAATTTACAGGCCCGTCGGGCTATATTTTTCAGTGTCGAAGGAGCGATAATTCTTCGGGGTCCTCTTTCGTTTTTTAGAACGGGTGCGACACATTTTAGCGTCATCTTCTCGATTTAGGTCGGAAAGAGAAGTGGTTTGAAGAGATTTTGGTATTAATCAGTGAAGATTCAAGTTGGGGGATTTATGATTCAATCTAATGAATTTTCAAAGCAATGATTTTAGAATAAGACATTTAAAAAAAGTATTATTATTTTTTATTAGTAAATCATAGCGAACGGCTTTGAATTTTAATTTGCTTTAATTAGAGATGATGCTTATTATAATAATAAAAAAAAATAGGAACGATGTATTATTAAAATGAATTCTTGCTTTTAAATCATTAAGAATTTGATAAGACAAAAAAAACTAATTAATCTTAAGAATTACTAATAAATCTTTAGAATTATCGCTACAATGATTTATTTCATTGTTTAATTTGCTATACTCACTGCAACCTCTAGTGTGAATGCGTGCGTGCATACATGTGTGTGTAGTGCATATAGCAAGTAGGAAGAGCTTAGAGAATACATAGCAGGTAAAAATTTAATTTTCATGAATATTTTCAATTGCTAATTAATCTAAAGTTTCTAAAGTTGAATTAAAAATTAAAAAAAAAACTGAAAATGCGTTTATAGATAAAATGCGAAATATTTTAAATTTAGAATAAAAATACAAAGATGCACGAAGGTAGTATTTAAATAAAAATAAAAGAAAACGACGTATTACTGATATTTCGGAAGATTTATAATACTTTTGCATCGAGCATTTTGTTTTGGCTCTTATGGATGAAAACAGAACAAGAAAGACAACACGACAGTGCAAAATAAAATAATAAATACCAGCATCAAAGACTTTATATGAATTTAGACTACTTCTAATATAAGAAGCATTAGTTGCTAATGCAATTTGCTGTATCCTAAGTCATTTTCAATGTCAAAGGAGAGATAATTTTTAAGCGGATACATGTGACACGGGGATTAGATATTAGTTCAGACGGATTTCGTTTAAAAATAGTTCGATACTTTTTATTTCCTTTATCCACTTTACTTTCGTTGAGGCCTGTTACTTTCCATCTCATATTTGTTGAGTAGGGAGTATTTATTTACTAATTTAAATTCTTCCGAAATGATGCCTTTTTTTACAAAAATTATATCAAGACCTTAAGAACTTTCTTTCTATAAGAATTTTTGCTTCTGTGAGATTCTTTTTGTGAGTTTTTAGTTTAAGAACAAGAAAATTTTATACTGATCGGCTTTTTGAATGCAGCTATCTTTCTTCTATGCAGATACCATAAAATGAAATTTTTAATTTTTAAAGTTGAATTATCACATAATTTTACGAAATTTATTTTGAAGCCTGCTTATATATTAAATATTAAATGAATTAGGCTTACTGCATAGATTTTCAAATTGATATTTTCGTTTTATTTTTAAATGCTTTATTTTTGAAAAACTAATTTTTTTTATTATTTCTTGAATGAAAAAATTTGCATTGAAGACAAAAGATTTACAGAAATTGCAATGAAAATCTGCGTTGCTATCATTTGCAACACAACCTAGAGCTGAAATCTGAATTGGATGATGCAATCTAATAATTTTTGGAAGTTTTGAATAAAAATATTAAAATACTTAAATTTGAATTTGAATTTTTCTATTAATTACTATGAAGCTTTGTATCATTGTACACAGTATAGTATATCTGGCAAAACTGAAATTATAAGTTTGAGAGCAAAGCCTTACTCCGATTACAAAAGATATGCCAGCAGAAAATAATCATGTCACATTTTTTCAGAAAATAATGACACATTTTTTTCATTGCATTGTCTTGCTTTTATTTTTTTTAATCTTCGAAAAAATAGCACAATTATTCGATAAACTTTAATAGAAAACCGCCATTTTTTAACAATATAATGAGGATTGGCGAAGGGGAAAGCTCAATGCATTTTGAGGTCCCATTATCAATCGGTGATACTGTGCTCAAAGTGAGTTTAGACGTTGTTAGGAATGTTTGCCACTCCAACTCGTGATACTCAGTGGCGAATTTCTCGATTAAGCAGCTGCTTAAAACCACCGGGCTGAGAGAAATTGCACGATTGTTGATTAAAAATATTTCCTTAACCCAATTGAGAAATAAATAAATTTGTAAAAAAATATGAATCAATCAATTATAAGATGTTAAAATATTCTGATATTTAAATATTTAGTTTCACATTTTAACAAATGTTTTATTTAATCAATATGTTAGCGATACATTTTATTCAATTTTTTATTTCAGCAACTTTGTATATATATATTTTATTATGAGTGTTTAGGTCCCCATCCTTCTTTTATTTTATATAATTGATTGGGTTCCTACTATTTTCTTTATTTTAGGCATCATTGGTTAAGTTCCTATACGTTTCAGAACTCGCAAATAGTTATTGAGATATTTCTCGATATAGAATGCCAACTTAAATACTAATATTTAAAAGCAGCAGTCCAGTTAGGAACTTTGTGTCTCCAAGCAGTGCACATTATAAAACTCCTCTTTCAATAACTGGACATTTTAGTTTCACATTTTAACAAATGTTTTATTTAATCAATATGTTAGCGATACATTTTATTCAATTTTTTATTTCAGCAACTTTGTATATATATATGTGTGTGTGTGTATGTGTGTGTGCGTTTCATGTGTACATAATGGAATAAGTTGTAGAGAAACATCTAAAATTATAAAATTTGTACATAATTGTCGTAGTTATTAAAAATTTTCTCATCTACAGATAAAAACATTTAATTACCAATCATAACGAAATAAAAAATTTCAAACATATACAATATTAAAAATAATTATTTTTCTGGACTTATCAAAAAGAATACAACACAATCAGTTAAACGAATATTTAAAATTCCAGGATATTGTTGTAAATATGTAATTAATTACACTTTATAATAATAATAGGGATTGTATAATTTAATAAGGATTGTATTAATTCAATGCAAGCGCACATTGTTGTTCAAATATTTATATCCATATAATTTATATTTTCGCAACTTTATTTGACAAATAGACTGGTACTATTCTTTAATTAATATGTATGCTGTCTTTTTCAGCCAATGGCTGTAGGCAGACAATTAAATGGATTAATTTTTATTAAGGTAAGCTTCGAAAAAGGGATATACTATTAAAGGAATGGCATAAAAATAGGTGAGAAAAAAAGAAGGAGAGGTAGAAGACTTAACTATCCATGACAGGTGTATATTAGTAGTAATATAAAAGTGCAACCTAAGTTCAGTTATTGTTCAATTTCAATATTAATTAATTACTTTAAATATGATGATAGTAGGATCAAATTGAACCTTTTAGGAGGCTCTAGGTAGTGCAAGATTCAGAATCAACCTTTCCCTTCCAAAAACATCTATTTTTTTTATTGATTTTAAATTTAATCCCTATATAAGCAGCTTTTGGAATTAAATATCGAAAAATAACAAAAAATTTAATTACAGGTCACTTTGAGGACAGTTGGATTCAGTGTATAATTGTAAACAAGATTTAAATTTACAAGTAATTTTAAATAAAATACTAAAACATAATACTTTTTTAACACCATCTAAATACTGTAATACAAATTTTGTTAGAACTGTTAAGTTGTGAGTCAATCGGTCAACAGAGAATCTATTTTGAAGTTTAAATGATGTTTGATTTCAATTTAAATAAGTTCGAGTACATGATTCTTATAAAAGACACCAAATTACAAAATTACATTGGTCTTCAAATAACATATTTGAAATTTCTCGTGCTCTTAGGCCTTTGCTTATTTTGGAAGTTCTTGAGACTACATTATGCTCTGAACAGTAATCACCTTCGCTGTTCATTGTTTTAATCAGATAACTGTTTTTCACGAGTATATTTGTCGTGGAAAACGTACGACATTTTGCGTTATGACGAATTTATGTATCACGAGTAATTAGTAGTGACAATTTGTAGTTTGAATTACAATTTTAGTAAAAACATATTCGTAAATTTCAAGATGTTTAAAATATTTTGAGGCCAAGTCGAAATCAAAGGAACAAATAAAAGATAACTGGTAATTATAAAAAAACAACCATATATAATATGAATTTCTTTTCTTAAATATATCGCCATGTTGTATTAGTCATCCCAAAAGCAATTATTCAACCATAAATTGTTTTAGATTATTAAATAAGTGGCGCGCCTGGTAATAAAACCAGGATGAGGGTCCCTTTTACATGTTTTGAAGAGGCGGTATTTTTTATGGTTCATATACAAAAACTGCATGGTACAGTTAACTGGTTAAGGTATGTGAGTTCACACGAAAATGTTGGAATCGACACTTCAATGCTGTCTAGAAAGAACCTTAATAATGTTTTGTTTAATCAAACAAGCAAAACTCAAGTAAAAAAAAAAAAAACACATAACTCAAAACACCATGCCCATTAAGAACTCTTTTAAACGATCATCGAAATACTTTAGCGAGCGTTAAAAAACGCGAATGGCTGTGTCAGATAAAACTCGGACATAAGTAAAGGGAAAAGAAGAATAAAATAATAATAATAATAATAACAACACTTAACTGTAAACACGTGCCAGGTGCGGACGAGCGCACTTCGGCAATATATAATTCATAAACCTCTAACACAAAGGCGGAACAGCTGAGGCCAATTGGAAGAGGAGCCAGCGAGAGTGAAAACTGGCCATCGTAAAAATACCAAGAGAAAAAAAAAAGAACAGAAAGAATAGAAAGGAAAAATCCTCCCCCTCCCTTTAAAAATGTACTGCGGAAAGACAGCAAGCCAATTCTCTTCCTCCCCTAGCGGGCGAGATGTACCAGATGTAGAAGAACGCAAAATTTAGATTTAATATGTTTACGTCTGAAGCGGGGCCCATCCTTCCCCCTCACACGAGTAATAAAAAAATGTTAAAAAAAAGAAGAGGAAATGAAAAAGAAAAGGGAAAGTGGGAATTGCGTGACGTGCGCGTGCCGTTCAAAAACCCTCCTCCTGATCAGTAGGCTGCAACTTCTTTGAAATTTCCACTCCCATAACATTAATGGTCCCATTTTTTCGCAAATGCTTTAGGCTTCTTTCAATTGGGCGCCATCTGTTGCTGCTTATTTTTTTAAGATTGGCTTTAATCGGGAGACAGTAACTGAAGGAGATTTCTTCCAATTTTATTTCAAAAGGATTCATAGGATATTCGAATCTCCCGACTAAAACTTAGAATCATAATAATATTTTAGGATTGATTATTAATTATTTTTAACCATAGCAATCATAAAATGCACATAAAAATGTATTTTTTTGATATATTGATTTTAACATTAATTATTATTTTAATAATTTATTTAATGATTTAAAACATTAAAAAAATGTTGTGAAATATATCTAAAAATTAAATAAAATCAGAGAAAAAAAAGCACGGGAGCATAATTATTATAATTGAAAAGATGGTTTTGAATTTTGAAGTAGTGTAAAAGTTATTTTTGTACAGTAATATGATCTGAAGTTTTTCAAAAAAAGGTTAAAATGTCAATTGATGATTTAAAAAAAAGAAATCCAACAAAATATTTTGAAAGATACATATACAGTGTCTCACAAAAGTGATTGGACACTTGTGCTTTACAAAAGGAAACTGTAATAAAATAAATAAATAAACATGTACAAAAATTTTTTGGCTGTGTTTCATATTTAAAGTTAGTAACAATTATTACATAACATACATTTTGTCAAAATATTAAAATATTAATTTAATAAAAATATAATTGTTTAGAACGGAGCAAAAAATGGTTCACATAAGTGATGGGGCACTTACTTTTCCATCAAATATTTATCCGAAAATTTTACTTTTTAAAAGGTTTTAATATTTTGTTGGATTTCCTTTTACTTTTAAAACATGATTTAATCTTCTTGGGATGGATTCGACTAATTTTTTTGGGATTTCTGGAATGATTTTACCCCATTCTTCTTGAAGCACCGATTTTAATTGTTGTTTTGAAGAAATGGTGTGTTTGCGAATTCTTGATTCCAATTCTTGCCAAATATTCTCTATGGGATTTAAGTCTGGAGATTGTGGTGGTGTTTTTATTATTTCAGAACAGTTATACAGCAGCCAGAGTCTAACGTTCAAAGCAGTGTGCTTGGGGTCATTGTCCTGGTAGAATTTAAAATCGTTATGAAGATTCAATTTTCGTGCTGAAGATTTCAAATTTTTCTTTAAAATGTCAATATACTTGTACTGATCCATTATACTGTCAATAAAAACGAGATTACCAACTCCAGCGGACGACATACACCCCCATACCATAACTCCTCCTCCACCATATTTTACTGTTGGCACCAAGTTCTGTTTGCAAAATTCTTCCCTGGGTTTTCTCCACACAAAGATTCTACCGTCAGAACCAAATATATTAAATTTACTCTCATCAGCAAATATAACTTTATTCCAGTAATCAGAATTCTTATTTATGTTGGATTTTGCGAAAGCTAGTCTGAGTTTTCTATTCTTTTCACTTACGAAGAATTTTTTGCTGGCTACTCTGCCGTGATATCCAGCAGATCGAATTACCCTTCTAATAGTCTCAGGATTAACAATTATTCCATATAATGCTTTTAAATCAGCAGCAACTTCAGGAGCACTCTTTCTTGGATTTTGTTTTAATATTTCGAGCTATAATTCGCTTTATTCCATTGGATAACTTTGATGGTCGACCAGGTCTTCTTTTATCCTGAATAATATGATTCTTTTTATATCTTTTAATGATATTGAAAACTGTTGAATGACTCAAGTTAACTGCTTCAGCAGTTTTTCTAATAGATTTTCCACGTTCAATATGCAAATTAATAACTAATTTTAGAATTTCAGACGAAGTTTCTTTTCGTTTAGCATTCATGGCTGCACAGAACTGAAAAACACAAAAATTCCAAAACAAACTGGAGATAAATACTGCAGACGATTTTATAAATTATTGCCAATTGCTTTTGAGTAAAAATAAAACCACCAAAAATATTTTTATTGCTTATTTCAGACGATTTTTGTTGCATATCTAATGGTGTCCCATGATTTATGTGAGCTATTTTTTGCTCCGTTCTAAACAATTGTATTTTTATTAAATTAATATTTTAATATTTTGACAAAATGTATGTTATGTAATAATTGTTACTAAATGTAAGTATGAAACACACCCACAAAAAATTTGTAAATGTTTTTATTTATTTATTTTATTACAGTTTCCTTTTGTAAAGCACAAGTGTCCCATCACTTTTGTGAGACACTGTATATATATTTAATGAGCGCTTATTCTTTGGAATACTTTCAATGATTTTTCTGTCATCGTGCTTGTCGCCTCTCGCAATTTATATGTGTCTAACCTGTAATTATATTTCTAGTATTAGAAATCCCCTACACAGCTAACAAATTATGTGGGTTCCCGGTATTTCCTTCTTATGTTTCCTTTTTTTTTCTTTCTAAAATTCCAATTACCATGAGGATTTACATTTGTGATCATCCTGCTTAATTTCAGGGGAGAAAAAGTCTCTTTTATAAATGAAAATAAATCATTTTTGGAATTTATCATTGTTGATATTTTTGATCTATTGGGTGAAAATTTATTTCCTTACAAATAAAAGTTTTTAATGAATCATGTTTTAACAAAAATGTTATTACTAAATTTGATTATTATATTAAATTATATTATGTATCACGAGGTAGACAGAAGTGTTAATTAATTAAAAATTTGTGCGAAAAAAATAACCATATAAAGATCATGAATACTCTGTATAATTAAGCATTTGAATTCACACACATGCACACAGACACACGCCCGCCCGCGCGCGCACGCACGCACACACACACACACACACACATTATATTCTTTTAAGAATTAGTTTTTAGAACATAAATAAGACCTAAATTTTAATTGAAATTAACAAGATCCCCTCAAAAAATTAAGAGAATTTCCATCTTATCTGCGTGAAAATACATATAAAAAATAGTAATTAAAATAGCAAAAAAAAAAAAAAAAGAAAGAAAGAAAGAAAGAAGAAAAAAAAAAAGAAAAAAAAAAAAAAGGAAGGGGAAAAAAAAGAATTCAGTCACTTCTAGTTTAAATAATTATAAATAATACTGTATCTCAAAATATTTGAACTATTGAATCGAACTAAAGTAAATGGGATAATATAGAATTTTTAAATACATCATTATGCTACTAATACTAAATTTATTAAATCCAATTAGATCAAATACTAGCTTGAAATGACTTTTTATTTCTAAAGAATGTGACTCATCATGAATATGTTTCTTCAGTGTTCCCCACTGTTAAGTTTCTTTTTTTTTCTCTGCTCAGAAGCAATCTGCCAAATTAGATAATTAGGAAAGCACAAGACATTTTGCCCGAAACCTGATTTACTTTTCTAAAAAACCTAAGAAACGAAAATATCACACTAGTTAATAAATCAGAGTTAAAACTTTCCTAAAGAGAAAGCTAAAGTTATTTTTTCCTTTTTCCTACCCAACATTAGCTTAATTCTCATACCAACGCATGGCATACGCACGCCACGCGTGTTGCTATAGGGAGGGGGACTAAACGCGTTTTCTTAAGGCATGAAAAACATTCTTTATCACCATTCTTTTTTTCTGTTTCTTAAAACTCCTAATCCTCCCCCCCACTTTACAGCTTCTTTGTGTCCCAGTCTTAAAGAACCTCTTCCCCCAACTTTCGCTTAAAATGCATCATTATTATACCAGGGAGGACGGTATTCTAATGGGTCCCCTTAACCTTCAAATATGTCGGTTAGTAGACTAGAATTTGTCCTTGAATTTAAAAATAGAAGTATTTTTTCATGGCAGCTGGAGGGGGGGGGGCGAATGTAAGGTGTGAGGGACGGTCCTGTGGGGGTGAGTTATTTATAGTGACATACAGGGGAGCGTTTAGGGGAGCATTCTACTATAACAGATAGTGTTAATTTTTTTTAAGGCATTCCAGCACAAGCTGAGAGGTAGATTCAGAAATTCTCTAATATTGTTCTGGAATGCGTTAATTTGGAAATTTTCGGAACAATGTCAGAAATATGGGTAGCCAAGGACTGTAAGAGTCGATTTATTGGTCAGAGGTATTCACTCTTCAGAAATGTATATATAATCACGCTAATAATTTTCCGAAAAAAATGTGAAGAAACAAAACAAACAGAATCAATCGAGATGGATTTTGATTCTAGGAAAAATAATGCGAGAAAATATATTTTATTTCAATAAAGAATATTTTAAACAATAATTGAGGGGGGGGGGAGGAATAATATCGCGTTTTTTGAAAAATGCCTCTGCATTAAAAAAAATGAATTGAAATTAAAACTAAAAAGATAATTCTTCCTTTTACTTTCTTGGTATCCTTTTACAAAGTAGCTCGTTTTGAGTGTAATTTCACTCCATAATGAAGAGAATTAATTGAGTATGTGTTTTGGGACAATACTTTTTCCTATTGCGTGATTTGATTTGGTACATACCAATAAATTTGGTTAAAAGATTACGAACTGTCTATCTTTTCATCATCTTGTTTCCTTATATTTCTAAATTATAGTGTTACATACAATACAAGAATAGACTGACTGACAGACATTTAACCACTTAACTGTTTTATTTTCTTTACTATCTAATAAGATGACTCCTTCTATTTTGGGAATATTTTCTTATTTTGATTCAAATGGAAATCCATTGAACACTTCACTTATTTATGAATTCGAAGTAATTTTTATGTTGAATTATAATCGTTAGGAATGGTTTATTTTTTGCTTACAATTAAAAAAAATCAATAAATCGATGCACTTACGGCATACGGGCAAAACAGTTAAGCGGTTAATGTTGATGGATTTGGATCAATATTCGACATAGATAAAAAAAATTTAAATGATAAAACTAAATGTTCATTTTTACCTATCAGGCTGATTGCAACTTTAAGTTATTTCTTTCGCATCCATCGACCATATTTGATGAAGATCTAAAATTGGTGTCTCAAGATTACATACCAAATTTCATTTATCCAGCGAGTACGATTTTTAAGTTGCCATGTTTTGACAAACACATATAATCCCTCTGTCTTCAATTTTTATCTTCTGGATTCAGAGAGATTCATAAAGGTTCCCAACCAAATCTTTTGACGATTCGTATATTGAAAAATAAAATAAGTAGACGATTAAGTAAGTGTGCTGTCAAGAAGAGAGTTACTTCTTGACAGCACACTTACTTAAGGAGTTGTACTGTTGTAGCAGAAAGTAGCACTTTTGATAATTCTGAAACCGACCTGATCTGCTTCAATTACATTTGATATTGAGACTATATTTTAAAGGACCTGAGGATTACATTACTTTGAATTCGTATCCAGACGTTTAAGCAAAATAGGCGCTGATAAACTTGTTTCATATACTTTCACAAACATCATATTGAATGCTTTTTCAACAGGAGCAAAAAATGAAGGTAACTTAAAATCAGATTATTCAAGGAATGAAGTTTAGTGAAATTACTTTTTCAATTTTAATACTTTAGATTTGTCCATAGTATATATTAATAGTATATTATTTATACTAATTTGGTAACTTTATCCTTTAAAGTTACTAAAGAAACAGAAAGGAAAGTGGCTAGGAGATACAAAAAATCTATTTAAAATATCCGTGCATTATTTACTAAAGATTTTGATAATACTCTAAGGATAGATAATTTCCATATTAATAATCATCTTAAAGTGAATATTTTCTTCAAAAATATGTATTTAAAAATATCCGTAAAAATATTTTTACAATATATATTTTTGCCAATATTTAAAAAAATATTAACATTTCTACAGCAAGTTAATTTCTAAATTGTTATTACATAATGCATTTAAACCTTTCTATTAAAAAGAATTATACAAAAAACGAATTTTTGATTTATTATGCTTAAAGGAAAACATCTTGAAGAGTATAACAAATATTTATCGTCATTAATTGCGTATATTTAGAAATGTCCAGAACCACCCAAAAATTTATCATTAACTAAATCTTATAACATTTTTAGATAGATACCGTGCTTAAAGTTTAAAAAGAACAACGAAGAATCAAAATGAGATTTTAATATTTAAAATTCATAAATGAACAACTGTTATTAATTTTCGCAATATCATTTGAAAGAAGAATTTCGAATCGGATAACGTTTTTACAGATCATCATCTCTTCCTCTTTTCTTACGGTAAAATTAGTTATTTCCCTTATTTATATTTTGCACAATAGAAAAAAGCTACAAAAATTTATTTCGTATTAAATTATTTGTTTCTTTCGATATCTATATCTCTACTAATAATAAAGATGAAAATGTATTTGTGTGTATATATATATATTGTCGCTTCATTGGATAGAACCTTTGACCTATGGATATCATATTTAGCACATATATACTTTGGAGAATAAAGCAAGATATTTTTTTGAAATTTTTATTAAAATTTTAATTAAATAATAATTAAACAATATTTTGATTTTTTACAGCATATTAAAATTCAAAAAATATTTTATTATTTAAAAAAATGTATTAACTATTAATTCTTCAATAATGTTAATTTTTGCCATGATTTTTTCATTTTTAATTAATTTTATTAAAATATTTTAAACTTATTTTACAACAATATATTTTATTGTTAAATTGAAACTCTAATGTTGTAAGTAATATTTCATTCTGACTTTTCCTCCATAATTGTGCAATAGGAAGATTCAGCTTATTTTTGAATACTGAGTAGTTTCAGAAAATTTTTATAAACTTTTGATTTTTTCGTTGCATTTAAAATTAAGGTTTACGATCAGAATCAAACAATGGTGAAGATTTTGGGTGCCTATTTTTAAACATTGCTACTTTGTCCTGTGATATGATTGGTTTTAAAATGCTACTGACAGAAAAATAGCAAAATACAAAGAAAACAATGAGCAGAACACTATAAGGCTTTCGAAATAGACGTGATTTCATTATATATATATATATATATATATATATATATATAATGAAATCACGTCTTTTTTAAATATACCCACAGATATTTACAACAAAGTGTTAAATATCTACAAAAAATACATACAAGATTTTACAACACATCAATTACTCTGCAAAGGCGTGATGCGTCATTCACAAACACATGATTTCAGAAAAGCAACTGGCAAGCAGGTGTTAGCTGTCCTTGCATGAAAAGACGAAGGGAAAGTAAATAGCTTTCTTATTCATACTTCTCCCATAACTTTCTCCTCCCTCTCTTCATCTGAGCATCAGATATCCTAACATCGAGGCTTATCATATGCCATAATCGTGACCCCCCACGCTTAGTGGGACAAAGACGAATTTCATGGTCTGCTTCGTGCGCAAGGCACAAGACTCAAGATTCATATTTGATCCCCGCATATACGAGCGGAGTTACTTTTTTTGGTTTTGTTTAGTTGTTTGTGTGCCCATCTAGTGTCTAATAGATCATTGGAATGAAAGTGAATTTACTGAAATCTAAGACGCAGATGTTCAAGATTATTTTTTGATAAAATTGTAAGAATCAAAGCAGATATCAAAAAAGTGAATCAATGAATTTTGAAAGCAGTTTGTAACTTGTCTTAGATTGTAATAATTTTTACTTTCTCGCATTTATAATATAGAGAAAATATATTAATAGTCTGATAATTCGTATTCCAGATTTTGATGAATCTCTACGTTTTAGACCTTCTCAGAGTTTTGGGAAATGTCCATCCATATGTCTGCGTCCAAGATACTCAATAACGCTTTGAGCTAGATGATGAATTTTAGTATACAGTCTTTACACCAACTTTGTAGATTTCTATTAACTTTTGAACAAAATCCGTGCTGAGAAAGTCTGCTTGTCCGGCTGCTCGAATATAACATGATAACTACAAAATGAAGAGACCTAGATGGATAAAATTCGGTTCACAGATTTAATATCTATAGTGTAATCAAATAAAACTTTTAACCAAAAGAAACAAAGGGTTGATTGTCTGTTGGCTTGTATTTTTAGAAATACGTAAACGCGATAACTCAAAAAGCATCAAATTTGGTATTAGATTTTGTGACTAGAAGTGTATTTTTGGATAAATTTTTCTTTCAATTAGGTAGTAAAAACACATCTTAGCACAAATTCGATTTCCGATATTATTAACAACGCGCCAAAAAATAGGACGAGGATTATAAGATTCAGTGAAAATGCTAAATTCATATTAAAAGTTAGTAATTCATAATTGTACGCCAGTGCTTTGCAAGGTGTTCTCTGGGATAACAACTTTATTAGAGGGTACGCGAGAAAGTTTTGGGGAGACCACTACTGTTGGTTAAGTGAAGGAAGCTTTCTTGCAATATTTGCTTTATGTTTTAAAACAATATTGATCAGTTTTCTAAAATTCATTAATAATTGTCTATTTTACTATATCATGATGTTAGAAAGTATTTTTACTTTCAGTATTTACTTTCTCGTATTCTCATTTACTTTCCCGTATTCTCATCAGTATTTTTACTTTCTCGTATGGAAAAAGAGCCTATTGTAAAAGATGAATCGAGATTTTCACTTTTCCCATCTCCTTGAGATGGAATCACTACATCTGTCTGGAACGATATTTATCTGCCTGAGAATATCAGGCTATCGATAACTTTAACGAATTTTAAAAAAGAACGTATAATTACAACAAATTGTATCATATATATTTTTAAAAAATATTTAAAAGTATAACTATTTGTAATGCGTATTTCACTTATTAATAATGTAATGTTTATTATTATATACTATTCTATGAGTGCTTAATTTTGAATTTTTAGAGAGAATTGAAATCGTTTTTTATTTTCCAGCAATTTCAATTTTAAGTAGATTAAATTAAAAGAAAGGTATTCTTAATGACTAACTCTCGGATTCTTACAGCAGAAATTTCATTTTGAAGATCAAAGATATAATTTATAAAATGGCAGATCATTTTTTAAAAAGTTTTCAAAATAATTTTGCAGAAAGAATATAGTTTACCTTGTTTAGAAATGAAAGCGTTTTATATTCTTAAAGCCTTTGCCATATGTTTGTTATCCATTTGTGTAAGCGTGTTTGATAGTGTACGCATTTTAGAAAGAATCCGACAAGCAAAAAGTGGGTGGGTGGGGGTTGGAGCAAAAAAGCAGTTTCCCGCTTGGGGAGACAGCAAACATGTGTTTGCTTTTATGAAAAACTGCCGAGCTTTACCCTTTATTACAACCGTTTGCCAGACCCTTTGAAAATCTGAGTTAAGAAAGTGCGTTTGCTTAACGGAGCGTCGTTAAGGACGCCATTTGTCAGTCCGGCAACTCTTAACTCTCAAAGAGTTTTCTTCTGCACAGTTTCTACTTCCCCTTTTATATTTTATTTACCGAATACTTTTTTCCCTTTTATATTTTCAGTCGAAACATTAGGTGTCCACCCAGCGTAAGAATTTGCGAGGATCCATAACCTGGCTGCGTTTATCTCTCGCTCTCAAACTGTGGCGCAAATAAAATTTATACTTTCCCTCCTTTTTCGGCGGCGCAGTGTTAAGCACCACCGAAATAAAAAATTATATCTTCTTTCCACTCATTTCACAAGGGACTCTTGGCCATAAATATCCGCTTGTAATGTCCGACGCTGAAAATATATATACGTGTAGCACAAAAAACAAGCGAGTGAAAAAGATAAAGAGAAAAGAAAAGAAAAGCCCCAAAATCGTTGTAGTTTGTAAAAGAGGGCCTCCTGTACGGAGCCGGCAGTCAAGATAGCACCGTAATCTCGACTGGACACTTGAAATCGTAAGTCTGCGAATGACTTTAGTTGCTACTGCCTTTGCTTTCGGAAAACTTGACGCTGTGGGAGAAGGGTTGCAAAACGTTTGAACCGACCGCTTTTTTCCTTCGCCAACTTAGATTCGAAGCACCAAACAGTTCCCAGGATTGGTAGAATTTTCACTCGAAATTGAATGAATAATTTTATTCAGAGAATAAAATTATTAATCTTTTGCATTAAAATAATTAGCAGAATAAAATTATTAATTTAATTATCTGAATAAAATCATTAATCTTTTGCATATTGATTCAAAATTAAATTAATAATTTTATTCAGAGAATGGAAGTAGGAAAAACACATATTTTCAGCTAAATTAATTAAATGCTGACATGGAATTAAATAAAGGTTTCAAAATTAGTATTCTAACATAAATTTTAATAAAAACTTGTAAAAACATATAAAAGACATTTAACTAATTTCGCATTAAATCTGTCAGCTTTTCTCAGAAAAAAAAGTTATGTTGAAAAAAAGTTATATATATATATACACTGGTGTGCAAAACTTAAGAAACAGGTAAGTTTTTTGCCATAACTTCACGAGAAATCATCTGAGAGACATGAAATTCAGAAATGAGATACAACATTTTGTTCTGAAAGAATGACGAAAGTATAGTTGCGCAGAAATGAATACAATGCATACAGTATGGAATCAAACAAAAAAAGGCTTTATTGAACTCATAGTATCGTTACACATGATTGTCTGTCCAAGAGGAAAAAAAGCAAGCAGATGTTCCTTAGTATGGGATATGCCCTCCCCTTACTGCAATGGTTGCTTCGCACCGTCTCTCCATACTCAGCACCAGATTGCCCAACAGTTCTTGAGGTAAGAGTGCCCATTCCTCAATCAGCATCTGTTTAAGTTGTCGGGTGTTCCCAGGAGGATGTAATTGTGCCGCAAGGCGTCTCCCCAAAGCATCCCACACATGTTCTATCGGATTTAAATCAGGGGGATTACTGGGATGAAACAGTGTCCCGACCTCTCTCCAAATCAACTGGCGTTGGGAATCGCTTGTAACATCACGGAAAGAGACCGTTTCGGTGGTCCTGGAGATGTCGTCTGGGGAGGCATTATGATGAACGAGCGGACTGAGCTCCACGTTTTCGACAGAGGTTCTGTAACTGGAGATCGCTATTGTCAGGAGGTGATCCTTCCCCATGTTCGTCTGTTCCGAGGTGCCGTTGGATCAGACTTCGTTTTTATGGATGACAATGCACGACCACACAGGACTCATGCTGTTGAGGAGCTCCTGGAAAGTGAAGATATCACTCGAATGGATTGGCCGGCGTGCTCCTCTGATTTAAATCCGATAGAACATGTGTGGGATGCTTTGGGGAAACGCCTTGCGGCACGATTGCATCCTCCTGGGAACAACCGACAACTTAATCAGATGCTGATTGAGGAATGGGCACTGTTACCTCAAGAACTGTTGGACAATCTGGTGCTGAGTATGGGGAGACGGTGCGAAGCAACCATTGCAGTAAGGGGCGGGTATATCCCATACTAAGGAACATCTGCTTGCTTTTTTTCCTCTTGGACAGACAATCATGTGTAACGATACTATGAGTTCAATAAAGCCTTTTTTTGTTTGATTCCATACTGTATGCATTCTATTCATTTCTGCGCAACTATGCTTTCGTCATTCTTTCAGAACAAAATGCTGTATCTCATTTCTGAATTTCATGTCTCTCAGATGATTTCTCGTGAAGTTATGGCAAAAAACATATCTGTTGCTTAAGTTTTGCACACCAGTGTATATATATATATTTATGTAAATATATCATATATATTTTATACTAAAGAATATGTTTAAAACATCTTAAAAGTCGCCTTTTTAGTAATATTAATATAAAAAAATGAAGCATATAATTGATTATCAAATTTATAATTTTTAAAGAATCATTTTTAAAAATTAATTACTTTGATCATTTGAGATTACGTGCTTTAGGGAGTCGATTAAAAAATTCTCAGTTCAAAGAAAATACATTAAGCCAAAATTAGACTTTGAGAGGATTAACAATCTACAACATTAATGAAAATTAATGACACTTTTTTAACAAAATTAATTCAATATCCAGATATCATGTAGTAGTTTTTTTTTAAATATTTTCTCATCGTATTAGTTATTAATTGAGTAATTTAAATATGGTATTTTTTATTTAATAATACTTTTTAACCGTCTCATTATGTTACAGTAATGAGATAAAACTGCGTTTTTCGTGATAAACCAAATTTCAGTTTTATGAAATTCCGTTAAGAACGTCGCAATACAATGTTTTCACAATACAACGTCGCAGTACAATACAAATCAATGTTTTTCAGATAAAAGAGTATAGAAATATGTATTTCTGTGAACTATAAAAGCTGTTATTGATTTATGACTTCATTTTTAACTGATAAATATTCCTTTCTTGAAACCAGAAATTAACACTATAAATTAATAAATTAAACAAAATATTTCTCAAACTAGCACAACTTCCATTGATAGCTGATTAATTTATTTTCTTGGACAAAATATTATTTTCTTTTATTTAAAGATGAGTTTATTTGCCATTTGTTCATTGCAGAAATGAAAATATATTTTATTTCCTAGTTGATTAGACATATTTTTAAGATAAAAGACAACACATGCAGATAATGATAATTTTGCGGAAATTTTATAAATATTCTTATGCAAAAGGTTCTTTGAAGAAATAAGCATGGAATTCCTTAATGATTTTTATTCTTTATAATTTTAAGCCAATAGTTTACTTTTTAAAAGTCTGTTTTCATGACTCTCTGTGACAGAGGTGACGAGAACAGCGCAGAAAATAGAATATCAAGGTAGATAGCAGAAAAAAAAACAGTGAGAAAGTATTTAGAGCTTATGTAGTTTTAGAAAGGAATTTGCCTACATAGCAAATCCAGTGATTATGGATGCAATAAGTTTTGATTCTTTGGGAAAATAGCAGCCCGCGCAACTCAGAAGTTAAAAGTTACAATGAAACCAGAGTTCGAGTAATTAGGAAATTATTTTATTTTTTAAAATTATTTTACAACATACATTAAAGAGAAATTATTACGTATATATATATTAAATTGTCTACAGAATTCAATTCTAAAATTTGAAGAATGTATGCGCATTTTTTTCAATTTATCAGTCAAATTGTAAAATAAATAAATATACATGCAAAACTGGGAAGTGTATAACAAATATATTAATATTATATGAAGGATCATTATGATTTGTCCCACTTTCTTATGCCTCTGACACATCTACCTTCTGAAATTTTTTTCATATTGCAAGTTAAATATCTTCAAACCATTTGAAATCCTCGAAATTGAGCCTTTTTTTTTAAATAATTCTCCCAAGTAAAAATAACAACAACAACAAAAATCAGGATTTAGGAATATTGCAAAAAAAGTCATTTAGTGTTATTGAAGAAATTTTAAAATCTCAATTTCTTTAAGTAATATAACTTAAAGTAAAAAATTACAACACAGAATAAAATAATTCGAATTACTTAATGCCCATATTATCTTCAAAAGTATTTGTACTTTCTGTTGCTATAATACTAAACACTTTTCTTAATGAGACTAATTTAAATCGCAATCGTAGATTTAATGTCCTGTGACTGAATGATTATAATACAAACAATAGATGTATTAATTATAATATTATTGATAAAACATATTGTTTTGCTGTATTTCTTTTATATTTTTCTCTTATAATAGATTCCTTCCAAATAAAAATTTTAAGAAATTCTTAATGAGCTAGAATAGATATAACATAATTAATGTTTCTTTATATAATCGAAACTTAACCATTGAATATTCAAGAATCGTTTATTTAAATTCGAAGCATAATCTGTGAAGCGCAATTTATGCCTGTCATTTTTTTAAACCCTTTAACCTACGAGATTGATTCATAGAATTATGAGTCTACAAAACTATGCATCGGAGCTTCTTTTAAACGAAAGTCTTTACCATATATATAATGCGATAGGGACGTTTTTTTTCATTCATAAGTGTTTAATTTTAAATCGCAGATTATTTTCATTAGCGTTTAGCACTTCCTTTGATTATCAAATATTCAATTTAAATCAATAACACATCAAATGTCTTGCTCAAATGTTTTATGCTTATTTAATTTCTGAAAAACGGCATTTTAATTTTTCAGAGTTTGATTTATTCAAATTCTGGATAATTGCATTACAGAACACACTCACGTTTTTAAAAATAAATTTTAATAACGCCTTATTCTTTTTGAAAATTATTTTAAAATATGTATAAGCTTTTGAATAAGGTACGTATTTGCGATCTCTGTGTTGTATGCCTTTTCTAAAAATTATCATGCCATAGTATTGATAAACTTTAAAATATAAATTTTCCAAAATAAATTTAAATTACTACTTGAGTAACTGAAATTATTTATAAAGGATGAATCTGTCCAAGATTTCATTATCTACTTTGATATACCTCAAAACAGGTGAGTTAAAAATACATTTTCTTTCCTCCACAGTCACTTCATTATTCATTCTTTTCTAAAAGCGCCACTCCTACTTCTCAAACTTCAAAACAATTCAAATCTCGCCAAAGTGGGAGACAAACCGCCAAAGCGCTCGGTGCATGAAAAAACCCAGTGGATTTATCAGGTGAACGCTGAGAGAAATCTCAGAACCAATAGGAAATGCCGTTTTGCGTCATAAAATGTCAACTACGACTTTAGGCCGCGGATAAAAGATGGCGGTCTTTAGACAGGAGGGGTTTCAATTCAATCAACTGTTAACTCATAACTAGCTTCTGGTCCCCCTGCCTATTCCGGTTGACACACGGCCCCCGCAAAGACATTAAGGAAAATGGCCTTTTCCAACGTCACGAGCAGCCCGGCACTTTTTATTATTCTTATTATTTCTCTTTGGTCTTCAAATCATGGCTCTTTGACTTTTCTGACGCTAAAGTATCTGAAGGCCCGTTCTCCCATAATGCCCGCTCCCCAAGATATTTTGCGTAAATCAAAAGAATGGGGGTAACTTGTCGCTTGCAACGGGACCCGATTTTTTGGCTTTTCTTTTTCGGGCGTAAAGGGAGATAATAAAGGAATGTGAAAGCTCTGATTATTCGGTCGGTTTTTCAATTGTTTTGGAGATTGGGGGGAGGGATAATGTTTTTCTTAGAGAAGAAAGTAGCAATAAATTGTACGTTGCATGCTGCCTAAATGGATGGACTTTTTTTCGCTGTTAACATGGAGGAATGGCAAGAAATGCTAATGATTAAAAGTATAGAGAAAGCGAACTATACCTACAAGCAAAATGTTATGATATATAAGATTAAACTGCACAATGATTGTAACAGGAAAACATTGTATCACTAAGAATAAAATAAATAGCATTAAGTAGTTACCAGTTTTAAAAATTCTTAATTCCTAGCTGCATTTTCTTTCTAAAACAGTAATCTATTGCAAATACGGATACACTTTTCTAAATCTGCATTAAAATTATTTTCGAAAAATTCTTTGATGTGGTTCATAATAAATTTTCCTATCATTTCTAAATTTATGTACTTTTGAATATGATGTTACAGTGGTTTTATGTGGTTTTGCACTCCTTAATTTTATTTTGAAAGTCAAAGATTTTGCAGCAGAATCGAAATATTTTTAGTAGCTTAAAAATTAAAACCAAACATATCTCAATGCTTTCAGGTCCAGATATTTAATTAACAATGACAAACTTCTTATATAGGGGTTGTTGCGTTTATGACAACTAACATGATTAGTATTAATTCACAGCAGAAAATCTGCTCATAAGTTTGTTAAAAGTGAAATTCCTGCAAGCAAGTAAATATGTGCTTTTCTTATTCAAATTCTGTTTTTTTAATTGAATTTTCTGAACGATGGAACAGGCACTAAATAATGTTAAGTTTAAACTGAAATCGGGCTTAGGTTTCCACCAACAGAAAGAGTTGCATGGCCTATTGATAAAGTATACAGCATTGGAGTTAGAGGAATTCATTCTATTAAAACTAGCTGTTTATGTTTTAAATCTGTTGAAGTCAGTCAGAGATACTCCCACAGATTAGAGAGGGGGTACAAGGCTCTGGTGTCATTCTCTTTATTTGACCGCCGTTCAAAATTACAAAATTTGTCCCAAAATGGACGTTAATGTAATAAAATTAAATAGAAATATATTCTTGCTTTATGAAGCAGGTACTAATATAAATTATACATTTAAATTATTTATCCTTACTATCGGTGATTAATCATAATTAATATTTAAGTGGAAATTGTAGTGTCTTAAAAATTGAATTAATCATTAGAATGATTTTTAATTTATATCAATATGATGCTAATGTATGGGAAAGTATTAATTTCTGATATTATCTTCAGAAGCTTAAGGTTTGTTTTCTTTTTAAAAATTTTACAGCATTAATAAGTTAATTACATTGAAATAGTTTTTATGTTGCTAATATATATCAGTGGTTACATTTATTAGATGTAATAATCTTTTTAACTTACCAGGTTTAAAAAATTATAAGTACACGTACTTGCTTATATAGAAGTGCTAAATAAGTCAGCAGTAGTTTTTTATTTAATATCACGTTGAAAAAATCAACAAATAAGTGATTAGTTACAGTTAATATGTGAATACGAAAGCCCATAAATATTCAAGAATTTAATTATGATAGCTTCCTATTAAGAATTTTGAATTTTAAATAAAAAATATTTTCAAATACATGTTGTAAAATGCAAAGCCTCAACAATACAAAAATCGAGTTATAGCGGCCAAGAGCGCGTGTATTTAATACAACAGTGAACAATAACAAAATGCTAATTCTTAATATAGTAACAATTATGTTTGCGTAGAAAAATGGCTGTTAGGTAGATTTTTCACAGAGTAAGTGAAAAAAAGTTGTAGCATTGTATGCAAATATATAACAATCTTTTATCCAAATATTAGTTATTTCATATTAAAAAATCAATTGAAAATGAAAGATTTAAAGTATTCGTCCAAATATAAATAATATCAAGCAACTTTTATTATTATTATTATAATTATTTTCCTTTGAAAAGATTTCATAGATTAACAAAATTGTTGAATGATTATTGTGACATTCCGAGATTTCCATGGGTATTAAAAAAATGTAGATTTAACATTCTTATTTTTGGTTAGATAATATAAACTATGGAGATTTTCATTTTAAAGCAATATGAAGAATTCACAATTCATAAACAAATATCTTGTTATTCTGTTTCTACTTAACGCAAAGATAAGCAGTGACAAGTTTAATGGCAGAAATTTAACATTATTAAATCTGATCTTTATGACTTTCTTTGCATCTCTCCATTTCGGTTAATAATTTATTCTGCAATGTAATAAGTAAAAAAAAAGAAAAAAAAAAGAAAAAAAGAAAGAAATTCGATAAGAAACTTGTAAATTACCGCATTAAGTAAGATGATTAAAAATCAATGAAATATATTATTAGTAAAAAATGAAATAAATGATTCGAATCAAGAGGAAGCAAATTACGAATATTAACCAAATGGAGTGGTGTCCAAGATACTTTCTCGTATATTGGCCTATAAATTTACTTATATATTATTAATCGATACCAACGGCAAACAATATTGGAGTGCACAATCTTTGTCAGTTATTGATTTGGCATTGGGATGCGATTCCTACACAGGTACGCGAAAACCGAATGTGCAATTTGAATGTTTTTTTTCCTGATTAAAACCAAAATTTGATATACAACTACAATAGTAATCACAAAATCACATATCAATTGCCATAAATTTAAGTCATTATGTTTTTGAATTATTGCGTTTACATGATTATGAAAGTACAGATAGACAGACAGTCATACTCTTGAAAGATTTGGTCCCAAATTTGACACTTATTTTCACTTTAGTTAAACGCATGCCAGTTTACAGTTTAAATAAATCTGTGTACCAAACTTTATCCATGTAGCTTTCTTCGTTTCGTAGTCATTGTGTTAAGATGGCCGGACAGCTAAATTTCCTCTGAATAAATTTCTTTCAAATATATAAAACATTCAATTTCATCAAGCAGAAATTTAATGTAAAGATCATACACCGAATTTCATCCATCTAGCTCAATGAGTTTTTGATTAATCAAGTTCATAGTTTATTCACATTATTTTTAAAAAATTGTTTTTCGGATTCGGAAGGTTTGATATTTGAAGATTCGTCAAAATATATCGTTCGAATATTTTGAAGATTATAATACTTCCCTCCTTCTATACTTCGTATATGAGAAACGAAAATGGTTTTCAGTACTTTTATGATTCCTACATTCATGCATGTCACAATGCGGTTTAAGAAATATTGGGTGTTGATCATTCAGACGATTTTCAATATAAAACTTCTTATCTTTTTCTTTTCTTTAAAAATCTCCCCTATTTAATTCAAATTATACTCATCATTTAAAATTCGTCTAATTAACTATTTTTCATGTCCATTATAGAAAACATAATCAAATTGAACCATGAAAATTTGTCATTGTATTATAACACAATAGTTGAAAAAGGTTTTATCTTTAAAAAATAAGCCGCTAAGTAATTATAAAAGCCTTAAAATTTTGTTTATTCTAATGTTAAACCGGTATTTTTAAATTCAACAGTCATTCAGTTAGAGTAAAATTTCATTAAAACCGTGTCAAACATACACTGGTAGGCAGTTGTAACTAAACAAAGACAACTATCTTAAAAATCACCCGATAGCAAAACTCCGCCCCTCCCTCTTATCCGAACCACTAGATCTTTCTTCACACTTCATTAACCGGATTCAAACATCCGAACGCAATCCGGGACTCGGTCGACCCGGATAGCTGCCCCGATCCGTCACAGCGCAACTGGAAAGAAGCCGGACTCCTTCTTCTTTGCCAAAGATAAACACAGTAGCAGGGCCGATGGAAGGAGATAGAGAAAAGAAAGTCCTAAATGGGAACATTCCGGGCTGATCCAATCACAAGAAAGAAAAGAACAAGTTGACAGGGGAACGAAGCTCTAAAAGCCCATTTAAAGTTGGCACGACCCAATGAGCGCAACGTCAATTAAGACGCCATTTTGCGTCACGTGGTTTTCGCGCGTGTCCATCAAGGCGTGATGCCGGGAAAAAAGTTGGGATATTGAGCGCGGGACGATAATGAACATAATTGAGTGGAGGAGTGGAAAAAGGAAATAAATAAACGAATGAAACGAGAAGGAGGAATGATCTTATTTCTCCATGGAAGTGAAAAAAAGATATACTGGTGTATCAATTTGTATTATAAATGAATCGAATGGGATTGGCTCTTCATTAGCAGGAGGCATTTTTCTCTCTAGTGCTCTTGAAGGTTATGATGGAGTTATTTATGATTATTCAACAGGTCGGTGGAAATATAAGTTAACCACATTTTTACAGAAACTTACTTCCAGATGAGAAGAGGGAGTCATTTTTATTTCACACAAAACATAGAAAATAAGTGATGACTTGAGTTTTATTTATTTCTTTATCTCTCATTTTTTTATTTAAGATTTTATTATTGCCATAATATTTTTCTTTTAAAGAGAATTATTTGTTGGAAATAATTTAGTTTTTAATATTTGTCCCCTTTTCATTGTCTTTTCATATTCTAATTTGCATATCTGATTTTTTTGTTGTTTTATCGGATTTGCAAATACCTATATTTGACAACTTATTTTGTTTTATATTTTCAAAAGTCGAATACAAATTGATAAATATTTTCTCAAAAAGTTGGGACTTCTATTCTTTAGTTAAAAACCGAAACCACGATTTTTAAAAATTCAAATAATACGAATTCTTAAGGCAAATGGCAGATTTTTATTTTAATTAACAAGTGAAACGAAATAATAAATTAAAAAAAGAACTCTCAGCTCAAAAACACAAATTTTGTACGTAGTTGTAATATTTCCGCGTTTCAAGACTAACATAAGAACCAAAAATTATTTCATTCCGAGTTGTTAAAATAATATTTTAGAAACACAGAAATCAATAATTTAACAATTCAATTTATTTTGCAAGAATATCAAATTAATACCGAAATAGTTATAATATACAGTTTTATCTAGTTAAAAACTTTTGAAATAATATCAGCAAAGTGGAGAAAAAATATTAGGCATTCTAAAAGATCAAAGTCCTAGATTTGATCAAGTATTTTTTTCAAATGAAATTTATAATCAACAAAAAAAGATGCAAGTAGAACCGATATTTATAACGTATGGTAATCAATGCATGCTTATTATAGAGAATTTTTCCGATGATGCTGTTACTTTAATTATGGGTATGTGATCACAACTGCAATTCTACGACAGGATAAATCACAGATATTAGAGTGAAAAATCATTTCACAGTTAGATAATAGCATTTCGTGATTCGCACTTAATCCTGTACATATGCGACGGTAAATGAGGACTCGTTAATTCTTTTCTGTCAACAAAAAAATGGATTACTGCAAGTTTAGCTATTTGATAGAATCTATGGAGCAAAACTTTTTATTTCTTCCAGGGTTTCTGCTTTAATCTAAAGACATATAATTGTCAACCATTTTAATACCAAATTTTTATGGCTCATCCACTAGAAAAACTTAAAGCTAAAATGGTCATAAAAACAGAACTATTGTGAATAATTGACAGAATGCTAATAATACCAGAATTCAAATTTCATTTCGTTTGTAGACATATATTTTTTCGTATGGAGGAAGTACTGTAATTGATTAAAAAGTTCAAATACGTGATTTTGACGAATCACCAAGTTTCCGATTTTCCCGAGCCTGAAAAAAACTTTTTTTGGCATTTCGTCTACCTCTCAGTTGGTCTGTCTGCCAGTGAACCTGATAACTCAAAACCGATTTGAGTTGCACGGATGAAATTTCGTATATTGAATAACGTCCAAATTTTTAACTTTCTATAAGATTTTGAACAAAATCCAGTCACGGAAGGGCTGTCTATCTGTCTGTTCGAGTGCAAGGGAACTTGATAACTACAAAATGCAAAGCTCTAGATAAAATATGGTACACAGGTTTAACATCTAAAATATAGATTTTCATCAACTGAACCAAATCCACCAAACTACTGACGGTTTCTTGTTTTGTATTTTCACATGCATGTAAACGCAATGACTCAAATAAATGAAACTTGATATGTTATCTTGTGATTACCACTGTAATTTCGTACCACATTCTGTTGCCAATCGCCGGTAAAACGGCGTCCGAAATGCGTATTCTCACGATAGATTTAACAAAAAGGGTAAATTCACTCCAGATATTTATATTTCGCTATTATCTTTCATCACGTATTCACAGCCCAAAGTCCACAACATGAGGAAGGAAAGCGGGGAGGATAAAAAATTTATGGGTGAATGTGCGAGGGAAACCACTCGCACAGGTTTTTAATCAGGATAATAACACTTTAAAGAATAACTCTTTAAATGTAGCCTCTAAACATATCAAATACGTAACACCGTTGTCGCCAAACGCTGCGTTTTAATCTTAAATTTAATCATACTCTGGAAAACAAACTAACTATAAAATCTTTGGAAGTTCCCTTCTCTTAAAAAAGGGACAAAACAAATTCCATTTCGAAAACATGAGATTGAGGGCGCAAAAAAGGAAACTGCAGACATTTTCTGGAAAACAGCGTCGAAGAATGTTCCGCTGAAATGGTTACAGGGAATTTATGAGTCGCTCATTAAAGTTGAGAGTGATCGAAAGTTATTTCGCGTTTAACAGAAAAAAGGAGGAGTTTTGCTTCTCCCATTCACTTGAATGCTCCAAGAAAATACGCAGTAATGTTCGCCGTTTTTTGGTAAAATGGTTTCTTTTTTTGTTGTTGTTTTCTTGCTCTGCATTGTGGCCCCGCTACAATAGAGCTGGGTTGCCACTTGCGACCTTTGTTCCCTAGCTAGAAAAAGGGCCGCCAAATTATCATTGAGATACATTAATTTTCCGTTTTACGTGAATTTTTAGAACTGGAAGCTTTTTTCGTGCAACCTTTTCTTTTATGCAATAGGAAATAGTTACTCTCTGCTACAATAGGTATTAAAAATTATCTATTATTTTCCGAAAGACTATTTGCGATAGACTTAAGAAAGAACGCTGGTTTTTGGAAGTTCACATCTAACATTTAATAGATTTGACAAGCCAGATTTATTTCGGTTTTTCTGTCGCAAGAGCTATGATGCTGATCATTCTGCGCCAAACAATAGATAAAATTATATGATTTTAAAACAGTCATCGAAGGGAATGTGAGAAAAAAAAACTTTAAAATGTGATCAAGATTTAAATAAAGCGATAAAAGTTTATGGACTTTAAAAATGCAAATAATTGGGCATGAGGTGTCTCATCAAACAAGAAATATAATGGAGTGCTTGAAAAATTGTAAACGCTGGGTGTTGAAATGTGGGCAGTCTAACAATATATGTTGGACAGACATTTGACAATTACATAGCGAACACAGTGCTGGTTGCTGACAATTCAGCGATATTCAATTGTTGGATCTACATTTAGTTTGAAATTGGATTGGATTTTCTTTTTCCTATTAAAGAAGTTGCATCTTGAAGATATCAGGGGATGAAGCAAGTTTTGAGATATTATAATTTCCTAAAAGCATTTTTATATATAATATGAATAATATTTTTCCTTAAATTACATTCCATATCTTTACTTCTTCTAAGAATGTATTTGAAGGAAAAGCGGAAGTAGTGGAATTTCGGAGAGTTGTGTTTATGATTTGTTCAAGAATATTTAAATATGTTAATTATATTATAATATGTTAACATTAAATATACAATATTATTAATATGTTTCAAAATCTGAAATTTATACTCATTCGGCAAAAAATTTCATTTAAAATTATTCTATTTAAAATCTTTTATTTTGGGTACAACGTAGTAAAAACATATTTATAAAACAATTATGAAAAAATTATAGATTAAGATATACATATGTAAATATACGAAAAGAAAAGAAAAGAACAGCAAATAGTATTATTATTATTTAATAATATTAAATAGTAATAATAATTATAAGAAGTGTATATAAATTTTTTGATTTTGAATTATATCTGTGGGATGTTATATGATTCCGTGCAATTTTAAAATTAATTTTCTACATATTTATTGTTTGGATTACAGAAATTTAATTTTTCTGAGTAGAGTTTAACTGTTACCTATAGAGTTTAGTAAATTTTAAAAGCAAGATATAAATTTAAATGCTTAAGATAATTTTAAAATAAAAAGATCTGATAAGAGCTCAAATAAAATGAAATTAAATAAGTAAGAAAGTGGAGTAGAAATGTATAATCAAAAATAGATTTGGGTTTCTGATTTTATGAGCTATAACTATTCTAATTAAATTTAACAACAATTTGAGCACCAGCTAGATTAATAATAAAGACAATCATATATCACTAATAACAATCAAAGATTGTAGAATCTTTGATTGTTTGTAAAAATTGAATTAAATATGGATAAATATATTTTAAAAAATTCTTCTTGATAATTGTCTCATTTTTTGTATGTCTTTTAATAAGGGTAAATTAATTTTATTCAGGTTAATTTAAACTTTTGGTTCCAAATTTATTTTTCATATAACATCAATACATTGAAAAAAAAAACTAGTTTTCAAATAAAGGACAAATTAGATTTGGATCTAATTGGCTATCTAATTTTTTTCCCTCTGAAACTATCAAGGATGGAAATTTCTTTTTTTTAATGCAAATTGACATTATAAATTGATAAATTACTAATTATAATAAATCGTCAATACTTTTACTGAATTTTTACAATTAATATCACCAAATGCTGGTGAAATCACTTTTTACTTTTGACGAAAGAAAATAAATGATACTCTAAATGCATGTCCTCTTTTGTAAAATGTTAAATTAATTAGTCAATGCAATAAATCACAACGATTTTTTCCCTTTTATTGGGTTGAAAGTTTTTTCATTAAATTATTTTTTTCTTAAAAGATACCATTAAAAGGTAGGCTAATTTATTAATTAATATATTTGCATATACTGTTTAGTAGCTACAAAAAGAGACAATCTGATTACGGAAGTATATGGTAAAAGGGATATTTTAACGAAATATTTTATTTTATGAAAATGATGGAGGTTTTTTATTTCGGAGTCACACTTGACTTTATGCTAGAGCAAAAGCTTCGGGTATTTTTGCTTTGTACCAATTCTTTTGCACTGAAATACTCAGATACGCTGATACTCAGTCAAAGATAAAGTGAATGTTGACATTGTAATAATATTATAGAATGCAAGTTTGCAACAGCCAATATTCGTAAAAATTAGTTTAAAATTGGATTATTTTAAAATGACATCAAACTCATTACGTAGATAGATAGTTTCGTCAAATATTATCACACTCTTATTTTTAAAATGAGCTGAAAATTTAGAAAATGCATTAAAGAAACGTTTTGACAAAATAACTTATCTTCATATTTTCCTTACTCTCAAATTTGGTTAATTATTGCTGCTGTAATATTTTAAAATTTTGTTTGAGATAAATTTGCTCTAGCACTTCATCAATTATTTCACTAATTTAAAATGAGTATAAATTATTTATCATGGGTAAATATAAATTAATAAATATTCCATATATGTTCCTTGTTTTTAGCATAAAACACATGTTATAATCTAATGATACTTTAAAGAGGATTTTAAACAAAGAGCGCTGGTCGCGCCACCCGTGGCAGCCCCGACTTTTGATTCCGTCTTCGAGGGTTCACAGTTCCTCCCCACCCCCACGCTAGCCAATTACATTCCGAGTTGAGAAAAACTGCTAGGCTAAAAGGAATTTCTAGTATCCAGCTCTCGATTTCGTCCAATGGCAGTTAAAGTGTGGTATAAATCTACCCGGTGGCGGTAGTTCCCGTTCTATTGATTTCTATCCCCCCCCCTTTCATCCTTTTCCAGGGTTTTCTCTCTCTCTCTCTTTTATTTGTTGTGTTTTTATTATTTGCAGGAGGGAGAGAGACAGCGAAAGACTTTCTAAAGTCAAAGCCAAACAAAAGTTGATGCTGGCAATCAAAAGAGCTTAGGATTGCCCATTGGAACGATAACGACAATTTATTTTAAGAGTTGCGATGGCTCTTACCCGAAATTCGGGATTGTAAATAATGGCTGCAACAAAAGGGCACCCGGGGAAAATTACCCCTCGCGGAGAAAAAAAATCTTTTCTTTTTTTGTGCTTTTTTTTTAAGCCGAAGAAGATATTTTCTTGCTAATGGCTTCAGATAGCCGGCTTAGAGAAAACCTGTGTACCCTTCCTCATCTATTGGTGGATACACTGCTTGCCCATTAAAATTTTCTTAGTCAAGGAAGAAAAAGGGAATTCTCTCAAATTTCGATGACTGAGATACCAAAGTTGAAATAATCTTGAATAGTGATCGAGTGTTCTTGCAGAAGAAAATGAAAATAAGAAGAAAATGTCTCAAATATTATATAATACAAGTAACTCTAAGGTGAATGATTGAAAGATTTTTGCTAATTAATTGAAAAGAGATTCGGAAGTAAGACAAATTACCATTTTCATCAACTATTATAAGCAGTAGAACGGATACCAGAAAAACTAATTCAAGTTTAATAAATTAATTTTCTTAGAATCGGAGTTTTAAGTTGCATTGTAAATTGTTGGGATAATTTCATTTTATCTCGAAGAAGATTAATCTTTAAAATACATAAATTTGATATAAAAGTAGTTAAAATAGTCAGCATGGTAAAGACAAACAATAGTAATTAAGAGCATCGATTAATCCGATTTAAAGTATAAACCAGTTTTAGAACATCATCCTTTAAAATGAGTATTAATTCAGACATGGAATATTTGTTTCAGAAAAAAATGTCAGCGTGCACTTTGGATTAATTGAACTTTTGAATTCAGTATCTCCAATTTAATAGTAATAAGATGTAGATATTCTTGATTGCATTGGTGTTTGTGTTCACCAATACTTTATATAAATAAGAAGTTTATTCGTACAGAATAATATATCTTATTGGAAAATCAAATGAAATAAATAGACTGCAACTCATTTTTATAATGCTCATTCTAATATCATTCAAAATGCAAAATAATAAACAAATAAATAAATGGGCAGAATTTAAGTACATAAATCTATAAGTTTATTACTGTGTAACTACTGATTAATCATTTTCTGTAACATGATAATCTTTGACACACTATTAAATCTTCATTATGGTATTTTTTAAAATCATTTATTTGTATTTTATTTTATAATCATTTCGTTAAAAAAAAATCAATCTTTGGCATGTATAATTTTTAGAGATATAGGTTCTAGGAAAAAGATAAATAAAAGCTGGTAAAGATTCAACGGAACTATGTTATAAAATAGATTTTATTTATCTGAAAGATTTCTGTAAAAGTGTCTTTCTGACAATAGTAGTAAACACCGGTAAAGCCCAATTTACCCAAAAACTTATTGAGGTAAATTAAAAAGAATTATTCTACTATCCAAAATATTTTCTAATTTGTAGAGAATTAGACTTAGAAAAACAGGTCTTGAAGAGATTGATAATTCATACGTAGTATATTTTCCAAGGTAGTAATTTTAACTTTGGTTTGTTATACGCAGTTGTATTTGACAGTGACTCGGAATTTTAACTACATTTGAGGTCACCATTAATTAAAATTATTAGAATCTTTTGACTATGTTCAAATTTTTTTTCTAATAATCGTTGAAAAACCTAATTTACTTAAAGTTAAGTTACATATTGATGCTTTCTATTGCTAGTGAATTAAACTTTGAAAAAAAAAAGTGCTTCGAAATTGTTAGTTTAATTGAGTATGAGTCGAAACAATATATTTTCATGACTATAATCCACCTTTTGAAGTTACTGAAATGATTTATTAGAGTTATTAGGGTATGCTGATTGTGTTAGAAATTACTTCCTATAATTGTAATAAAAAGAAGATAGAATTTATTTTATCTGAAAAAATCTCACACAAATTTCTATGATTTAATGGTGTTTTCAATTTGTAGTGAAAGAAAAGCTGTGATTTAGAGAACTTTGATAGTTTTTTTCTGTTTAATTAAACGTAGCATACTTTTCAAGCTTTAGGCTCAAATTTCAGAATACACGTTCAGGTCTGATTTTCAAATTATGTTTGAAGCATATGAAAGCATTTATGAAGATTACTAGGACTTGCTGGTCATGCTAAAAGTTGCGTTCGGACTATTGTAATAAAGAGGAGGTAAAGCCTACTTTATCTAACACCGGGAATACTTCATGCAAACTTCAGTTTCAATAGTGTTTCTGTGCTGAATAAAATTGAGGAAAGCTAACCTTTAAAGCGTTTTGACAGTTAAGAGCCTAATGCAATGCAACTTGAGTTTTTAGCTTACAGTTCACATTTCAGGACACATATAAGCATTTAACAACAGCTGAAATTTTTTTAACAATATTCAAAACAACGAAAGATGTTTCTTATAGTTAATAGGATTTGTCCGTTAGGTTAAAAGCTGTTTTCCGGCCATTTTAATTAGAAGAAGGCAAAGCCTACTTCAGCTAACATTGATAGACACATACAATTTCTGGGCATAATACTGTTCGCTATGTGCGGTAAATAAAAACTTGAAAATGAAGACTCTTACAGTCCTTCGATAAATTTTATTAGAAGTAAGATATTTTTCAAGATTATAGACATAATTTCAGTGTACTCATTAGAAGTTGACGGTACTGAGATTTTCAAACTGCGTTTAAAGGTATAGAAGCCACGTAAATTGGTTATTAGGATAGGTTGACCATTAGACGGTGACGTTAATGGAGTTAGATATCAGTAGCTGTGATTTCTAAAAAAACATTGTATATGTAAATGCATGTTGATGGTCTTTACATGATTTCCAAATTAATCAGACTGCATTCGATTTTCTTAGAAATTTTCTTTTTTGAAGCTTTAATTTTTTAAGTAAGTATAGATTATTTAGATAACTCTGATTGCCTCCGATTAAAACTTATAAAAGCTCGAAAAACCAATTAATAACAACCTAAAAATTAAATTAAATTTCTCCATTGAAATCTTTAATCTGAATATCAATGTCTCATTAATGAGCAGATTTTTTTCATTTGGATTGGATTGTTAATGAATTAGGTAGTTTTACTCAACATTTTATTTTTATGAAATATTGCATTAAATGAAATTTTTTTAATGTATATTGAAGTAGTATTTCTTACTTTATGCATATTTAAATGGAAACGTTTGTATTATAAAGTAAAAGAATTATTCGATCTATTATACTGCCGATGCCGATTATACCGATATGCTATAAAAAGGCTCCAAGTTGCTATTACATATCGTTTTAAATAATTTTATATTATTATGGTTTATATAGAAGAATTAAACTTGATAAGATATGTATAAAACGATAAAAAATATTCGCATTCGTAAAGAGGTTTGAATTCGAAACCACAGAAAGAAGGTGTTTTGAAGATTTTGTGATAAACTACATATATATTTTAAAAGGCTCCAAGTTGCTCTTTTCTATTAAACACCAAGTGAAATGAATTCTATAGCGTCATGGAATAAGAGAAAGAAAAAAAACCGTAGGAAAAAAATTAAAATAAAACTTTTTATGCTGCAACTTTTGGTTAAAATTAAGAGTTGTGAAAATATGATAAAAACTTTTAAAAAGTTAAAACACTTTAAAGAATGAAAAAAAAAAACACTTAAAAAAAGTAAAATGAAAGTTAAAAAAGTGTTTCAATTTCAAATGAAGAATTTTGACACGTTGAAAAGACACTTTACATTTGGATGGGAAAATAATTATTGTGGAATCGATAATTTACCATAAATTCAAGTAAGAGAACGTTTAGAATGGGATCTACTAAAATGAATTTAATTATCAACTAACTTCTAGATCAAATCACCAAAATAAACAGCACTACTTTGAAGGTATACTGTTTAACAATGTTCGATTAATCTTGTCCTCAAAAAGAAAAGCTAACCGAGTTTAAGACGGGGTCGAAAAGTTAGGACGCTCAAGTAATTCGATTAGAGAAACTAGAGTTTCAGCGACAAGTTTTTTGTCGAAAAAAGTTTCCCATTGCTCATTTAATGGGAAATTTCCACCGAAACGAACGGCGCGTGATTCCCCCTTTTTTTCCATCCCACCCCCTACTGATTTGGTCGGAGGATTCACTGATTTCATTTGATCTCCACGCGAAGTATTTCCCTCATTACTTCCCTACTTCGAAAACAATGATGATAAAAAGTTATCTCGGTCCCGAAGAAGTCTTTTTTTTTCATTTTGTTTATTGTTTTGAACAGGATCTGATTTGTGAAATAGGAGGCTTTTTATTTTTATGCATCTTTTTAGTAAAATATTTCATTAATTAAACTATATAGGGTATCATTTGAACTTTAAAATTAAAATTAAAACTTGGTTTTTGAAAAAAAAATCTCCCCCCCCCATTTTTATACTGATTCAATAGAAGGATTCACTAATTTTATTCATCCACGGCAAAAAGCATTTCTCTCTTAATTTCTTTTCGAAAATAATGTTTTTATCAGAATTAATTTCGCTTCGAAAAAATTTTGATAAAAAAGTTATCTTGATCCTAAATAAGTCTTTTTCGTATTTTGAAAAGGGCCTTGTATGTGAAATAAGAAAGCTATTTACTTTTCATACATCGTTTTAATACAGTATTTCATTAACTAAAGTATATATGGCATCATTTGAAATTGAAAACATAATTTTTGAAAAAAATACTGAAATATTTTTTTTATAAAATGAGATCAAAATATCTCAAGATTTATAGAATCTTTTTAGGATAGATTAGATTTAGAAAAGTAATTATATAATAATAAAAATTATTGAAATTGTATAATGCAATAAATGCATGACTTGTCAAAATATGAAAATATGTATTTTTTCAACAACCTTAAGATAGTATTATGAATTATTTAAATTCTTTTTATATATAAAAAGAAAATTATTTTCAATTTTTATTCTGATTTTCATTCTTATATCATGAATAAATAATTTTCAGCAATATGTTTCTCACACATTAATTATAACTGAATCCAAAATTGAAAGTTTTCAATAGTCTTACAAATTATTTCCTCCAAAGTTGAAAATATATCAAGAATAATTTGTCAATCTCTTAATAACTTACAAGAAATATTTTAGCATAAAATGCAACATGCAATCTTAATCAAAAGTTTATCGATGAAAAGAAACCTGATAACCTTTCTCAATAATAATTGTAGAATACAATTGCAAGTGTTTATTTTGTATATAGGGATCTTATATTTCCAAATGAAAAGAATAAAAGGGTTTTTTCAATTCTGTTGGCTAATAATTCTCTTAAGATTACAAAAGAATATTTACTCTTCATCCCATTCCTCTTTATCTCCGTAGTTTGCTTGAGGAAGTGAAAGCCAATATAAAAAGCTCTTGATGTGTACTCACGGATTACCTCAGGAAAAGAACAACAAAACTCCTCGTAGAAAACGCTGCCACCGAGACATCACAAATTCCTAGTTAAAAAGAGCTTAAGCGTAAGCTCTCCTTTGGATTCCAAAAACAAAGATTCCGTAAGCAGTTGAAGACACCATCATAAGGAGAAAAAATTCCCATTTTCTGGGCACAAATCTTTGCTGAACATGAATCTGCACTCACGCGCCCAAACTTACTGTCATTTAAGAAGATTTCTCACGAACTCCCCCTCTCCCTCTTAGACCCTCCTTTAATGCCACCGGCCAGCACCATGAAAAAGAAATAAAGAATACCTCCTTAGAACAAACATCAGGCGATGTAAAGTTTTACCCTGTCTTTCTTCTGTTAATGACTTTCAGCGTCTCGATTCGACAAAATTGGATTTTATGTTACAGACGGTTTTAATGGCATCGTCTGAACAATTCGTGCTAATAAAGTGAATATAATAACGGCCATTTTTCAATGCTTGAATGTAGACAGAAAGACTAATGATGCTAAATCTTTCACAAAGTTAATTTTTTTATGCAGTCTCTTCTGTTTTAGTTCTAAAAGTAATATATGGACTGTTTCTTTTCTATTAAAATAATCTTATTTTACGATAAAAATTATTTTTTGAATAGTCTCAGGTCATCTATTTTTGTCGGCATATATTTTTCAAAGAATGTCGAAAGAATCATATCCATAGCAAGATTCTGCTTTGTGTCTCAGGTTTTGTATGCGTTATTTGTGTATGATTTACAATTTTTTTTCTGAAGTGTTACTTTTTAAAAAATGATTTCATTAAAGTAGGTTCGAAAGACATTTTGTTTTATAAATGAATTCCACAGATCTTTGAAATAAAAGCTGAAATGGATCATTATTAAATAAAGTCTGAATCCATTTCTCAAAGCATACATGCGTTTTTTATTTTACGAAAGATTTATTCAAACTAAAAAGGTGAAATAGAGTAATAACCGAATTATGCTCTTTAATCCATAAGGAAAAGGAGCTAAAACTTTCATCATTCAAAACGATACAGGGAAACAGGAAATCATCAACTGTAGAATTCATGATAAAACATGATTTTAAAAATCTCAATCAAAAGAAGTCTTAATTTAATAATTATTTAAAAATCAAACTTAGCCAAATATATTCTTTTTAATTAATGTGTTTTCTAAGCACAAAATGATTGAACCAAAAAACTGTTGAGCTATTAACAGGAATCCCACTTTTGACAAATTTGTTTTACACGCACAATTGTTTGATTTCTAATCTTATTGAAACAATGAATAGGGCTAAAATAGAGTTCTAAAAATATTAAAATAGTATGCCACAATCGACAATACATTAGTTTACAAAATTTTAAAACTTTAGAAAGAGAAGAATCAATTATAAAAATCCATACTTACAAGCACGAAAAAAAAATCATATTAATTAGAAGTGAATAATAACTATGATATACATAGCAAAAATTTCTAGATCGCTTCATTTTTTAATAAAAAAATTAGTAATTTGACAAATTGCTGAGAAGTGAGAAAAAAATCGCATGTGCAAACATTTGAAATGAAAAATGACAAATTGGGAAAAGTATAACAAGAAAACCTTTTAGATTTAGAAATATGTAACTTCGATAAGGATTTACACATTAAAAAGTTGTAAAGTTTTTTTCTTACTTTAGATGATTCTCCACAATTATCAGAAGCATTTTTTAATTACAATATATTTAAAATCCTAGGGTAAGTATGAACATAAGTATTTGCTCACTTTAGTTTTAAAAATAGAATTGGTTCCTCTGAATTTTTGTTATATATTAGGATTAGTTTTCTACTCAATAAGTCTTTAGCTTAAAATATATTAGGACAGGCGGTGTAAATTTCACATTACATATAAAATGTCTTTAAATTAATGAGGCATTATATTAGCATAAGTCCAAGATTACATTCATCTCACATCTGCCATGCTTATGCGATACAATTTTGATGGTATCAAGGCTTCTATCAGATAATCAAGCGATGATTACTGTCAAAAGTATAAACGAGTTACTTCATCATGTTTACAAAATTAATTCTTACACAATAATTCCTTATTTAAAATAAGCTAATCAAATTTATATTTGTTAGTGCCAGTATAAACATTAAAGGAAAAACTTACAATTTCTAAAATTAAATACTTCTATTTTAAGATTTAGCTTTTCTTAACCTTTTTTTAAAGTGATTTGGATTAAACTAAAAAAAATTATCTAAAAAAATCATTTCCTCATTTTTGAAAAAAAAATTCTTTCATTTTCGTTTATTATCATCCTTATCATCAATCGTTGATAAAATTTATCATATTTAGCATTTAATTTTGTTTTTGATGACATTTGTGTTTCTTTAGATGGAATTTTTTAAAATTCAAAACATTCTATTTCCCTAAATCTACGTAAATTGAAAATTTTATTTATCGAATTCACTTTTAAAACTAGACACTTTAACTGCGTATTGTGTCAAAAATTATTCCACATAATATTGACCATTTTTGGAAATGCTTTATATATAAATTTAATTAAATATTAAGTAATTAAGAATAAAGTTATCTCCAAAACCAATTTTTTTACTTTCTTACCAATTTACCAATTCCTGGATAGGATAAAACAGCAATTTTAAAACATTTTGTCAACAAATTACATGAAAGAATTCACAATACTGATTTCTAAAAAAATAATGATTACATTTCTCTAAAAATCTTTAAAAGTTTATGATTACGATTTCTTTTAACAATCATTTTCTGTAAAGTTTCATAATTTTTATTTGATATTTTTTTATGACTATTGGACTTTTAATATTTTTAAAACCAGTTATTTAGTTTCCATACGAATTTGAAGATTTAAGAATTTTGAGGGTTTGAATATTTTAATTCAATACAAAATATTTTACAAGTTTTAAAAGAAAATCGATGAAATCATTTAAAGATAAAAAGTAAATACACAGTTTCCGCTTGTTAAGTAACATATTTTATCTTCATAACTAGAAAATTTTTGGTTGACAAATTATAATACCAGCAGTATTAGAAAGAAAGTATGACTAGTTCTCATGCTGAAGCTGTCATCCCTCCTAGTACATTCATCAAAATTAATCGAGGACGCCAGCACATAAGCTATCACCTTCCGAAGGCCACTCCACCGAAATCCACAGCTTTCTTTTTTTCCCGCCGATTGCCCAGCAATTACTACAAGCGATATTCCGGATGTAGAGTCATCCTCTCTTATTCATCATTATACACAAACCTTACTTTTTTCATCCTCCTGGTCATCTTCATTCGAGAATGGTAATACGGTTAAGAGGACAGTTCCTGGGCTTGAAACGGGAGCAGAGAGAGAGATCCGATTGCGATAAAAACAGGAAAAAGAAGGGCGAATCTGTCATCCAAGATGATGATGGATAGACTGTAGACCGTTGACATTCGACTCTCAGGTAAAAGGAGCTTCGAATACTGAAACTCTCTTAAGAGATAATGGTCCCTAATCCCACCAAATAAATGCTCATCTCTAGTTTATTTTTTCTATTCCTTCTTCGCATTAAATCTCTTTTCGGCTTAATACGGCAGCAGCCGGCACTCTATGCGCGCGCGTGTTTGCGTTATTCTTGTGGTTCTGCCGATGGATTTATTTCTTCTCTCCCCCTCCACTCCCCTCAGATTGCCGAAGATTGATGGATTGTTGTTGTTTTATGGACGTGATGCTCTCCTGTTGCCTGCGCCATCAGAATGTCAAGGACACACACTAGACGACTATGGTTATTAACGGTGATTTCTGTTATTAATGAACGCAAAGTATGTGATGGCCAGTAGCACGGGCAGTATTTTCTTTTTTATCTTTTTACTTCCTCCTTTACCAAATATAGAATGTATTGCAATAGCCAAAAAACTCAACCATGAAATTATGATGCCTCTGCATCCTATACCTCCCTAAATCTTAATTTCAAAATCATCCAGTCGAATTAAGACTATTATAAGGGGTGTTTAAATGAAAAGGTAAATGTCGTAACAACGCAACCGTTAAAATATTTGCCTATGACTCTATGGAAGAACGTAAAGAGAATCTAGGGATGCGATTAGAGTCCCCAGCATATATCGCAGCATGCGCGGGCAGCTGCATGCGCAGGAGAGAGCAGAGGCTCTTATAAAGAGCGCCGTCCAATTGACGTGGCAATGAATGTGAAGACAGGATGGCATTTTCATTGCAAAATGTGTACTACGATGTGTACTGTGAGACACTCCGAAGACTACGCAAGTCCATCAAGAACAAAAGAACGGGGCTACTCACTGAGGGTGTGATTCTGCTCCATGATAACGTGCGTCCACACGTAGCCAGGGTCACACACGCGGAACTGGCCAAGTTCAAATGGGAGCAGCTCGACTATCCGCCCTACAGCCAGCACATGTTGCTCTGCGATTTTCATGGATTCGGTCCCCTGAAAAAACATCTGAAAAGGAAGCGTTCAACTCGGACGGTGAACTCAAGGACGCTATGAAAGACTAGGTCTCGTGACGGCCATAGGAATTCTGGGAACAAGGAATCATTCGGCGCGTTAATCAATGGGATCGTTGTGCGCAGGCCTATGGCGTATAAAGTCTTTTTTTATACCCATAGTGTCGTTTCGTACCTTTTCATTTGAACACCCCTTGTACTATATCAAAGAGATAGAAGGAAAAACTTTGGCATTGTATTATTGATATCAAAATTATTGATATATTCCATTTACAAATTTCAGACGAAATCCCTCAAAAATAAGTCTGTCTAACTTTCTGTTTGTACGTATTCATGAGAGTACGATAAATCAAAATATCAACGGGATAATTCAGTGAGGATTTATTATCAGAAATGCAGTTATGAGTCGATTTTTTTTCCAAGTCCACGATTGAATTCATTGTTCACTAACATTTACTCGTGTACATATGAAGATCCAGATAATTTAATAGCGAAATGAGCTAGAAGCGTGAATTTTAGTATTTGACTTTTACAGTAAAACTGTAAAATAGTTTCGAATTTTGGAACAAGTTAGTCAATACAAAATAAAACATTTCAAGGTGCAGGGCAGTCAAATATTTTTCTCACTAACTAATCTGAGACCCTCAAAGTGTCATACTCGGTAAAATATGAGACAAATCCGAGAGGTGAACATTACTGGATTTTTTTTACTTCCTTATATAGAAATACAAAGAAAATACTGAAATCGTCCAAAAAATGCAGATTCGAGATTTTGAAGACTCACCATGTTCTCGAAGCCAGTACGCCCAGATCACGGAGAAGACGTGCTACCCCTATGCGAGGATGCTGTCAATTTGAAATGTTTTATGTTAAAGCAATTTCTTAATTAATTTTGCTTTTAGAGTCTAAAAGAAGGTCCCATCAAATGTTTTCGTCCAGAGAAATTATTTTACCAACCACATTTAGTATGGATACTCTTAGATTAAGGAATTTAATATGGGTACTCTTGGTTTTCTCAGAAAGCTGAGCCACTAAGAGTCATTCTTACTCTTTCGATCAGATGAGGAGAAAACAAAATTAGATTAATAGCAATAACTGCTTTGTAATAAGATTCCTTTTATGCCGACTAAATTAGCAACGCATTCATTATTTCTTCTCCAAAATGCATATCTATGACTTAAAGTTCTGCACTATGACCCTTAATTCTAAATCGGGCAAGACAGTTATGGAATTTCATATAATTTAAAATTTTTGAATAGTTCTATATTTTTATTCTATATGAAAAATGAAAAGTGCTAATGTTTTCCTTTTATTTTCTTAGTTTTTAAATTAAAAAAAAAACAGTTAAAAAATCAGTTTATGAGCCTTGTGCTTTTCTATTGAATTAAAATTAGTTTTTTGTTCAAATGGTATAAAAATGTAATCATCTGATGAGCATAAATCTTGTATAGTAGAATATAAAAAAGTATCATGTCGCATTTGCTTTACTCTATCCTCTCTTTTGGATAATAGATGGCGATGCCTGATAATCTCATCCCATAGTGCGTTGCGATTGAAATGAATGACATGATATCCTGTTCAGTTAAGGCGCGCGCCTTAGTGTCTTGTCTTTCGTGCTTTATGTTTGTTTGTGTGAAATGTGATCATTAAAGAAATGTTCTCGAGAATATACGTCCTCTTTCTTCCACTTCATGGATCATAATGATCTTCATTCCACCACAATCCTAGATTTTTAGGTGTCATTTGCAGAATTTTTTAATTATTCATAAACTTTTGTTGAGTCTAAAACTCATTTAAAACTATATAAATTTGAATGAATTGTCGATGCTTTTTTTTACTAAAACAAAGAAAGAAAACTAGCATGTTGAATGTTGCAAATCCTTTTTTCTGTAAATTTTATTTTACTTTTAATTCGTTAGTAAGAAAATAACGTGCTGTAAGTCATTATTTATTTCAGAAAATAATTTTTGTTTCGATGAAAATATTTTTTGTTTCAAAATTAGTAAATGAATTTTTGATAATTTTCAATAATTCCATTTTTAGATCTCTATCATTTCAGAAAGATAGTGATGTGAACTCATTTATTACATATTCTTATATCAAATATATCGATGAAATTTGAATTAAAGTTTAAATAAGTTCATATAAATAAAATTTATATAAATTTTATTGAAATATACTTGAATTAAAACGATAATCGAAAATTTTCTAAAGTGATTTAAATTACTCTTCATAAAAATCTATAAAATCAAGGAAGATACTTTAAGAAATTGGAGTAATGAAAAGAAAATTTACTACAGCCCCACCTACAAGCCGAAAACTTACATCCTTATTGGTTGGTTCTGTCTCCTCAAATACGTTTTCTCCAATCTAAAATCTTCGTCAAAGTTCAATCAATTACTCCACGAATTGTTGTCAGCAATCAAGAAATTTCTTTCGCCCAGAGTGAAAAAAAAGAAGAAAAGGGAGTGTACAAAAAAGAAGAAAAAAGAGCCGAGATAAGGTGCTGGAGAAAAAAAGGAGACGAAGGCTTTAGTTTCATTCCTATCTTCAATCCTATTAACTTTGAACAAAACTTCTGAAACCCAAGATGAAAGCGTTCCATCGGAATAGCTTTAACCTCTCCCTCCCTCTTAGGACCATTTTTTCCAATACCTTTTCTTCACCATTTATACAACTTTTTTTTTATTTTTTTCTCCTTTTACTATTTTCTCGTCTTACACTTCTCAGTACTCTTCCTGCACTTTCGACAACAAAAAGAAAAATACCTCAGAAATATCAAAACGAATAAAAAATATATACAAGAAAATAATATATATATATATATATATATATATATATATATATTGGAGAACCAGAAGCGAAAGGAAAAGAAAAGACATAAAAAGAGAAAGAAAAAAAGATTTTCATCTCGAATTTCAGAACATTTTTTCCCTTTCTACTGCGCCCTCTCTTTTCTAGCTTTGACTCTTTTTTTTTTCGTAGCAGTAGTTTTGTTGCGCTGATATTCTTGTGAAGTTCGATTAGTTTCTTCAAGTTGGGTGACTCAATTCATGGATTCTCGGAGTCAGCCAATTACTGGACCGGCCGTGACTGGCAGAAGAAGAGGTCACGTGATGCGTCTTCAGTTTCCTTCGAAAAAGAATCACCTCCCTCCTCAACTCCCCTCTAAATCTAGAACGACAACTTTTTGGGATTTTTTTTTATTGTCCTGTCCTTATCTAGCATTCTTTAGAAGTCTTTTCAAATCCCCATATTTTGTCTTTATTTCAAAATTTCAGCCAGAAATCAATTAATTAACATATTAAATTTCCAAGACCTTTCATAAAAACAGCCCAAATTTAAAAATTCAAATATTTTCATCAAATTGAAAATTTATTTTTAAATTAAAATAAAATTAAAAAATATTAAAATTTATATGACATTTAAATTTGGATCTAATTATTTCAAAATCAAAGTAAAATTTAAACAGAAATTCAGCGAAATTCTAATGTGTCAAACTTCTCTATATAGAAAAAATTATATATTTTGAAGAAAAAACTTCCGCTAAAAACTGTGCACTTATTAGAGAAAAAAAAAGCAACGTTTTTTTAATTGGGAGAGAGCATTTTATTTTAAAACAACTTGGGTTTAAATTTCTTATAAGGAATATGACTCAAAAAGGAAACCTTAAAGTGTGGGCATTTCAATATATATATATATATACTAGCCGCCTTTGGCGACCAGCCGGTTCGCCAATATTACCGCTCGCTACAATTGTCAATTAAATATTTTAAGTAACTGGTCTCTTAATAGATTCTCAAACAAAACAATTTTAATCTTCAAATTTTGATAGTCATACCAAACTTATACTGTTGTTTAGATCGTTTCGTTCAATTTACTCTATATATTTTGCTAATTTGTTGTCATTTCCGGTAAAACGTCAACTTTAATTTAAAGTGAAAATGATGAAATTGCAATTAATATAAAGATATTTTTTAATAAAACCAAGCGTTTTATTTTATTTATCATCTTTATTGTTATTTATTTATTACTATTATTATTGAATATGAGTATTGCAAACAGAATATCTCGGTATTTAAGTCTTATGTGAACTACAAAATATTTTTGATAATTTATGTAATATCTCAAAGAATAATTCAACAAAAATTTCTCAGATTTAGCATAAAATTCAGTTTTTAGTTTTGCTTTCAAAAGGATTGAAATGAAATCAATAATAATATTTTGTTCCAGCCTATAAATATATTTCAAAAATTATGGAATCTAAATTTAATGCAGTAAGGTATCATATTCTGAGAAATATTCTGGACACACCAAATTTTAAATAAATGAATGAATGTTTCTATTTTCCACGATCAACTAAGACTTATTTATGAAGTTTCGAATGATGAAAATCTAGAAAAACTCAACATTTTCATAATCTTAGGCCAATTATTCTTAGAAACCTGCGCGCTGATTCGCGCATTTTCTTTGAAACGATCGATGGAAAATCCGAAATTATCCTTTTTTTTGTTAATGAATAGAGATATTCAAATTTTCATAAATCAGTCAGTTTAAGTGATTGATTTAGTTGAATGGAAATTAACTCTTTTTTATTTAAAATATTAGTGTTTCAAGAGCATTTTGTTATTCGTGATTTCGACAGCAGAAGCTTTATGTAGAATCATAAATTCGTTATTTATTAGAGCATTTATTGAATTAAGTTACAGAAAATATAATCATTTTTCTATTTAAACCATTTTAGTAAATCTGTTGTGTTCGTGCGTCAACAAAAATAGAATGCAGACAAACTTATTATGAAACTAAATCTTATTACATTATAGATAATATTATCAAATTTACATCAACTTATTTTCATTCAAAATTCTAGCATCGTTTTTAAACAACAAATTAAAAGTTCCAAAAATATCACTGTTGCCAATCTGAATTTCACAACTATTTACAAAATAAAATTTATAATTATTAAAATAATCGTTTGCTACTTTTAAATAAAATATTTACGATTTATGTCGCAACAGATCTTTGTCTTACTAAAGGTTTACAAATTAGCTGTGTGGCCATGATTTGAATGGATATCTTGTTCATATTAAACAAAACTTGCCTTAAAATAAAACTTATTTATTGGATTAATAATATATAGAGTGTAAAAGATCATAAAAGAATTTTTCTTGAATTTATTTTTTAGAAAAAATAATATTTCATATTTGTTTCATTTCCTACAGACACGTGACGAAAATTATATTTTTGCAGATTTCATTTTCAAAAAGATTTAATTTATTTTCAGTTAGAGCTTTAATCAATGTGATGGCAACACTTTGAAAAAAGCTATTTTTTTCTCCTGAATGCGAAACGTGCTTAATCCTCATTTTTATTTTTGACGAAAAAAATTATTGAAAAACATAGTTAAAATATTTATTTAAAAATTCATTAAAAATAGAAATTTAATTTTAAGATTAAAACATTGGTATCATTTAAAAGATAAATTTTTTATCTTTAACTTCATGTAAAAATCTTTTTTGTGCGGTAATATTTTCGGCAGTTATAGCAGAAACACGTCAAAATTTCGCTTAATTTTTAAATAAATAAAATTCTAATTAAAAATTCGAAAAAATAACTCCCAGGTGCACATTCCCGGCCTCCCAGGTATACACGTGCCAAATTTGGTAGCTGTAGGTTGAATGGTCTGGCCTGTAGAGCGCCAACACACACACACACACACACACACACACACACACACACACACACACA
>JAPMOR010038381.1:124867-166421 GCA_026543865.1 Argiope aurantia | reverse complement strand
ACACACACACACACACACACACACACACACACACACACACACACACATTGAGCTTTATTATAAGTATAGATATAGATATAGATATAGATATATATTCGTTTGTGGTCATTGCTAAAATCAGTTAAAAACCATATATTGGTGAGATGGCTAGAATATAATATTGCAAATGAATAGACTGTTCAATACAAAATTCATCAATGGAAAAAAATCGAATATTTGGGAGATATTAAATTTCAACTTAATAGATGGTTGAAAACAAATTAATGAATAAAATATCTTTCGAGAAAAGGGGTGGAGAAATTTCCTGTCAATTGGATCAAAACCTCGAATCGAATTTTAATCGAATTAATATGATGATCAATTAATCGAATTTTAAAAATGATTAATGATTGATTAATGATTTAGGATGATTAAAGATTAATAATGTTTCTATTTTGAATGTATATTTTATTAAATTAATTGTTAGAGAACTAGCGGACTTATGAAGAAACTCATTTCCTGAAGGATTCTATAGTGAAAAAAATATTTACAGTCGTTTTATTTTACCTGACTGCAAAACATCACCGGCAGGTTAGCATTTTCACACGAATTAATTAAAAAAATGTGTTTTAGACTGAGCTTGACAATGGAATATAGATAAAAGTAGAGACACTGATAAGGATCTAGAATCCAAGCTATTTCATCCACACTTTGCCCTGAGTTTCAATATATAACACAGCCAATGAATTTTTGAAAAATGGTTTCCAATACAACATTCTAATTGACTGTTAAACTAAAGATATATATCGGCGATTTCTCCGGCCGCGGTGGCTTGGTGGTAATATCTCGGCTTTTGAATCGTAGGGTTGCAAGTTCGATACCTGATTACACCAAAGAACCGTCGTGTAAGGGGGTCTGTTGCACGTTAAATTCGTCGAAGCCAAACGTCCTCCCGCAGGCTTGGAGAGGGGGTGTCAGCTCAAGTGTCGTCTTTGTCATCTGACCGCGGTTCAAAATCATGAGGTCCGTCCCAAAATAGCCCTATTGTTGCTTAAAACGGCACGTTAATCTAACTAACTAACTAACTGGGATTTCTGGTTAATTAGAAACCAGTTCCCAAACATGCCAAATCATATAATGAAGCTGATTTAATTCATGGTTAAGAAATAATAATAAAAGTTCTATTAATCAGTGAGATTAATTTTTAGCCTCACATTCACAAGTCGTGAGTGGATGGATATCTTACAAGAAGCTACAAAAAAGTAACTTGTTCTCCCTCATAATCAAATAAATAGAAAATTGAAAAAAATATATATATATATAATAAAACTATATCAAAATAGTAAATGTGGAATTTTTTCTTCAATAGAAAACAATTTTATATTGTCTAATAAAGAAATCGAAGAATAAACAAGAAAAAAATTGAAAAAAAAGCAAAAACAGATTTTAATACTTACCACATCTTGAGACATCTAGACAGAAAACGAAGAAAATATTAGATATTACGAGCTGTGGAAATATAATTTTAAGAAACCGAATCTAAAATTTAAAAAAAATTGATTTGGTTGTAAAAGAGAAATATCTGGAATAGGAAATCCCCCTCTGTCACCTAAGATGAAGAATTATTGAGGAATTCTTCCTAACAAGAATCAGCAGAGCAAAAACTGTGAATTATACAAACCATTTAAAAATAAATGAAGCCGACCTCAACAAATCCCTTTGGTAATTCTGCAGACCAGACTTGTTTTGTATAGTTAAATAAGAATTTAACTAAAATAAAGCAGTAGTATCGAATATTCAATCAAACTAACAGCACGCTTAAAACTTTACATTTATGGAAAGAATATAAATGAACAAGTAAATTTTTTGAATTATGAATTGTTGTTGTTTTGTGTATGTTTTCGATTTTTTAATTTTTGAAAGCAAAGAAAACAATTTTCTTAGAAAAGCAAGCAATGAAAATCCTTGCATTCAAATTATCTTTCTACTGAATAGTTATTAGAAGTATCGAATTCGCTCTTTTTTTCTTCTCTGTTTTTTTAGTTTCTTAAAAAAATATTTTGATTTTCAATGGATAATTTATTTTAAATGAAATATTATGAAAAGTTTATAACTAATACCAACTAACAGTAAGTAAATCTTATTAATAAGGAAGTTTTATAAAACCAACAAAATTTTTATCCATGCCATTCTCTAAGAACACTGGCTTTCTAATAAGATTTATCATTCATCCCTTCCTTCCTTTAGCTTTATTCCCTTCCCTTCTAATAGCTTTTGAAAATCTATTATAGGAATAAATGTATTAAATCATGCTAAGCAAAATTAAACATAATCAAATTCTCATCACATAAGAAAACATAGTTTTCAGGCATAGATACAAATGCGTGGTTGTGGTAACTTAGCGATGATGAAAAGGACGCAGTGGCCCAGATTGACCTCCTGTTGCTCGTAATTCTTATTGCCACCTCAATCCATTAGAACAAAGCAATATATAAACCTCACATCAACAAATCACCAGCTCTGTATTCTTTGCCCTCACCATCCAATTACTAAAGTTACCACATTTATTAAAATTGTTACCTTTATGTGTTGCTCGTTAAAATATAACGGATCCTTTTTATTGCATTGTTTCTATAAGCGAATTTTATTTCAAGTAATTTGTTTCAGTAAAAGTTGTGTGATTTATGTTTAGAAAATTAGGTAAAGATTCAATGCAAAATGCTCGATTATCTTTAAGATATTTTTGGAAAAAAAAGATTTTAAAAAGCTAACTTGATACCTTTAAAATGTTTAATTGGAAATAAAATACTATATTAGATTTTTTTTTAAAATTCAGTTATATTTTTAATCACTCCCAAAGTGAACTAATAACAAAAAATTCGACAATATTTTAAAAAGTGGAAACTTATAATTACATTATAATATTTTGTGGATGTGATAAATTGAATTATTTACCAAACAAATTTACTTCACAGAATAATATAAATAAAACAAAACGCCCATAATATTTGTAATTATTGCATATCAATATAAAAATGCGTGCCTAAATTTGACATTTTCTCTTACTGAATGTTAATATTTATTCTTTATAATTAAGAAATCATAAAAAAAAATCATTATTGAACGAGAAATGCAAAATAATTTTTTTCTACCAGTCAGTTAATTGATGTTTGCTATGAAAACTAAAAATGTTATGTAATACACCAAATGCTTTATTAGAATTTCAAACACATTTGAGATATTTGTGGGAGAATTAATCCAGTCAGAAGGGAAAAAATCACTTAGTAAAATGAGTTTAAAAATCGTGATGTGAAATGAAAATTTATACGATTGCCTCTTAAAGAGTCAACTTATGAAAAGAATTGATTTCTTAATCTCTTTGAATGCGATTTATTGTTGAAAGATAATCAGCTACATTATCGAGATTTTGCTAAGTGTTCTACATTAACCAGTAGCCGCTCAGTATTTTCACTTCGTTAGAAATATTAATGGTATATCATGTGTGATTTAATCCTGAATCCTTTCTTAACAGATCATGCATTATTTCAAAGGAAACCTTTATTTCATTTGTATGTTCAGTTAGTGTTTTAAAAAATATAAACGATTACATCGCTTATTTTTGAAATAGCATATAGTTTCAAAATGAACAATTTCTGAAAAGATGTACGAATTTGAAATTTATGAATACAACAACAACAAAAAATCTTATAATTATTTTTAGAAGCATTGTCAACGTAAATGCCAAATATAAATCGCCCCGGAATATTTCTAATACGGACTACTTTAAGCTCTTGCTTGCTAAGATACATTGTTTTCCTTAATTACAACTCCTTCAAACCCAAACAATCCAAAGAGCAGCGAGATGTTGATTCTCTACGCTGGCTGGGCAGATAAGGAAGAAAGAAACTGCTTCATGAAAGTAATTAGAGAAAAAATGTCATTTCCTTTTCCGCAACCGATAGATATCGATAAAATAAATAATCTCCATGCGAGAGAAGGTTTTTATTGTCTTCTATTGCCTCCTCCTCATAAAATCTAAAGGGGGCTCAGTGTTTGTTAACTGCGACCAGCGCAGTTTATCCAGACCGGAATGCCTCTAATAAGGACTACCTTTGTCCGGATCGTACTTGATCAATTACGTTTTTCTTCTTCGGGGAGCTGAACGGAGTAACAATAACTTTCCGTCCGCTAAGGACGACGTCAACAATGAGACCCGATCCTTAAGGCACACAATGACTGGACAATAAAACTACCTCCATTATGAACTTCCACAGCCTCCATGTCGTCCTCGGGAGGACGAGAAATCTGCTCTGCCCTTTTTACAAAAAATAAAGAGAAGTTTTCTGGTTTTTGGGTCTTTCAATGGACCTGATCCTGGAGAATGCGTTAGAAAATAAAGTTCAGTCAGTAGCAAGCTCTTGGATTCGGAAGATTTCTGTGCTGTCTCTTTGTTTTGAAGACACCAGAACACAGAGATAAGGTATAAGAGACAGGTCTTTAACAAATAAGTTTGCGTGTCAGATCCCTTTCAAAGATGTTGGTTGAAGGCTGGCTAAAAAAATCTCATTCCTTAGTTGTTTTCTAAAATGCAATTATGTTAAATTTATTTTATTTGACATTTCTGAAATATTCCAATAATAGCATGCTGTCATTATTAAACGTAGCTACTGGTTTGGTGTAAATATTGGTTTTATTCATTGTTTTAAAATTTCATTTATGAATTCCACAAATTTTTACTCGTTGAAAGGCCGCAACTCCTATAAAATATTTTTAATTCTGTAAAGTTGTGAATATTATTTTCTGTAACTAGCATTTGCAAAGTATTATCTTTAACACAAACACGACTTATTTCTTGGTCATTTTTACACTGAAATTCATAGACATCTACATACACTGAAATACATAGAAATTCACATACAATTAATTCAGAAACTGAATTAATTGTATGGCGAAATTTACAGACAACGAATTATTTTATTATTATACAGTGAAATTACTTGAACAAGGTAGCGAGAAATTGGGGATACATTTCTTTCTACAGTTCATTATCTAAACAAATAGGATTAAGGATATTTGATTTCAATGCACTTTAAAATAGAAAAAATATCATTTAAACCAGACATTTCAAATTTTTTATCAAGTATATTTTAATCAAAGGCATTTCACTTCACTGTTCCTCATCTAAATGGAGAGGGTTTAAAACATGCAATTTTGAATCAATGCTTTTTTTTTTGTCTCCCCAAAAAACTAGCATTTATGCTAAGCGTTTGTTAATGGTTCGTTTTATGGGTGAAAATTAAAAAAAATCGAAACTTGTTTAAGTGAATAATTATTATTAATATTGAATTTTAAAAATATTTTAAGAAGTACCACTTTTCTTTATCAAGATTTCAAAATACTTTTTTCATTTAAAAGTTCAGAATATAATTCCATTTAAAGGTAAGATTTACAGGAATTTTAACTACTTAACGCATAAACCCTGAGTACAATTCGGGTACGAGTTACTGGCACATTAATGCAAGTCTGAAATCAGCTCGGGTGTTTAAAATTTTATGGTTACTCTTCTATGCAGCAATGAACGTGAAAAAAACGTTTCGTGTTTCAACAGTAGTATTTCAACAAAAGTATTTCTAAATTTTATTACCTTAATGAAAGTGTATTTTAAAAATAATTTCTTCTTACTATTATTTGCTTAATAGTTTTAAATGTATTCATAGTCTCTTACAATGAATATTATGCAATCTTAAGGTCAGTTTTCCTGAAAATTATAATCAGATGGTATCATTAATTTGGAATCAAAATTTAATTGAAATAAATCGATTTACTATAATTAATAACTGAAAACAATAATGTATAGTAATGTCTTGAGGAAATACAATTCTATGTAAAATTTCAATAATATGGCCCATTAAGAAATGAATGAAAAGTTAATTACGCATTTCAACTTCAATACAAGCATTTAGAAATGAATATAATAAAATCAATACTAAGCAGAAAAGTCGACAAAATTTTGAAAAAAAGTTTATATACGGATAATATCAGCAGTTTAAATAATGTTGTTCTTTAAATTTTTCGAAGAAAACGAAGTCAGAAAATGCAAAAAGACAAACTTATAAAATAACTCCTAGAAAATAAATAAATTTCTTTAAAGCATTTTTAAAAAAATTCAGGCGTGGTAAATTTTTAGCTCCTCCCCTTTTCCATTCAACATTTTCATCGAATTAATTTTTAAAATTACTTCAACCCAATAACGGTAGCTCGTGGAATAGGTGGTCGATGATGTCATGTGCAATCCCCCTCATAAGTGGGAGGTATGGAAGAAAAAAAAAATCCTCCCCTGCGCTGGGTGGGAGTGCTCTTGATTGCAAAATATCGATTTTTCTGGCCCTTCCCCGTAAGCACGCCCGCCTTGCGGTGACATAGCTATTTATACGTTAGATAATGTGTCATTACTTTAAAAACTTCGCTTTCTTAGGGAACAGGGGGTGAAAGAGCTAGGGGATGTCATATTTCTTCTGTTCGGACTGTAGGAGGGAGTCAGACTTTTGGATTGTGTATTGATTGCATGGAACTGCAGGATTTTCGAAATACAAAGCCGTTTTAGGAATGGGAACAGCCTGCTTCGATAGGGGAGGATTATCGTGTATAGAGGAGAAATAAAAGTACGTGAGCTCAGACTTGAGTAAAAATGGCGCCTAAGTTGAAATTCGGATATTATTGAAATTATTGTTAAATAGATAATATATTTTATTTATATACTTTTGGAAAAGAGAAGAAATTATTTAATTTAAAACATAATAAAACCATTGGAAGAGAAAAAAATAATTTAAAAATAGAAATGTTAAATCCGTCATTCAAAACCCTTCACTGCTTAATAACTTTAAGAAGCATTACAATTATCTACGAGAAATTATTAAAATGTTCTATAAACTTAATAATAAAATTATGAATGCAATAATGAGTTCCTCTTATTATTTCCGATATTCCAAATAAATTTATTTAAAACAAATTGCTTTTAATGTTTTCTCTTATTCATAGTCACCGAAGACTCTCTTATTCACAAAAATTTTCAATCTTCTCCAGTGATTCAAAATAATGAATAAAAGAAAAGACACTTTCCATATCTAATGTATGAAATTTCGCTTTAAGAATGGCACTGTAGCTTTTATATATTCTTTTGCTTCGGTGAAACCTGCATCTCCTGTGGCTTCTGCTTCATTATAACATGATAATGTTTATAAGCTGTCATACTATATGTAAACCGCATCATCCGATATGGATTAAAGGAAAAAAATCTTTTAAATCCTTTACAGTGCCGAATCAGAGTTACCAAATTTGGTGTGAAGTTACTATTGGAGTAGTTCACAAAAATATATTTGTTTTAAGGTGACTGCCTACATTGAAAATGGCATTATTTCGACCATCTTGGTAAAAAAATCTTAACAAAAATATTTTAATTTAAATATTTTTCTTTCCAAAACGTTTTTCTTTTCATTTTATGTTTTCTAGAAGCCGATATATATCAAATTAAAAAAGTGCAGTGTACTTGAAAATTAACCGGAAGTCTCAGTCTGCAACCGGAAGTTGTTGTAAAATGCCACTTTTAACATATTTTTTACCTTTTTTCTTATTTTTAAAATGCAAATAATAATTTTATGATGTTGCTAGTGCACGGCCATAACTTTTGAAGATTCCTTTTTTAAAATTTCTTGATGGTAACTGGTAACATTCTCACTCTCTTGAGCATCTGTTTTCATTGTAGTTCTCTTTTCGATTCTTATTTATTTTTCTTTGCAATTTGTCACCGAAATTTATTTTTTCCTACGTTTTATTTCGATAGTGAATCACATTTAACTTTTAGCACAATAATTCTGAATCACTGTCAAAAGACGAGGACGACACCTTGGCTAGCACCCCTCCCCCTCTTCACACCGCACCACACCAGCGGCAGGACGTTTGGCCTGGATGGATTCAACGTGCACCAGACCCGCTTACACAACGGTTCTTGGGTGGAATGGGGTCTCGAACCTGAAATTCTCCGGCTCCGACCTTACAGCCAGGCCACCGCGGTCTTTCTATAGCGCAGGGGAAAAACTTTTTTTGGGAAATCCATTACATTTCCGAAAAACATTATAAACATCATAAAGCATGTATATAAGCAACTTTGTGATCAAAAATTGTTAAAGAAATGCTTGCATGGAATGACACAAAACGCTAATGAGAGTGGTTTGCAAAGGAATATAGTCCCGAAACAACATTTCGTTGAGCTCCAAACTCTGTCATTAGGGTCCTATATTGCTGTCCTTTAGTTTAATGAAGGTGGCAATGGTATAAAAAGTATGTTAAATCGATTGCAAATAGAAGTTGGAAGTCACACTCATAAAGGACTAAAGCTTTTTGACTATGAACGTATGTGTAGTTCAAAAAGTCATTCATTACCAGCTGCAAAAGTTCACAGAAAAAAAAATGAGAGCTCAGTAAAGAAAAAGTGTGCAATGCATGAAAGTTTAACTTATAAAAGTGGAGAATTTTAGACTGTTTTATGAAGAGGAAATGCTTTTTTACATTAACTGTAAACTTTAAACTCATTTTTCTCAAAATAATTTTTTCGATAGAAGTTGTAAACCTTTAACATGATATTTCCAGCTTTAATTAATATTTTTTTATGAAATTTGCAAGAAATGTTCTTTATACTATTGTCTATGAAATGAACTAAAAGTTTTGATATAGAGTAAATACTTTTTTATTTATAGTCTTTTTTGTTAGAAAATAGTTGAAAATTTAATAATAACGTCTACAATGCAACATAAAAACCTTAATAATATTTTTGCATTTTAATTAATTTCTTAGATTTTAGTTCATTTTGAAGATAATTATGTTATGTATGCTGTGTATAAAGAAAACTTTAATTACTGAATTAGAATTTTGTGTAGAGTGTTAACCGTTTTGATTAAATTTTGCTAAAATTTACAACAAATTTGTCAATTTAAAAAAAGTGGGACAATCACAGAAATTATTTTATAGATGTTTATTGTTTTATATCCTATTTAACTAGAAAATACCAATTAAAGCTTGAAAAATAACCTTTAAAAATTGTCTCGAATGTAGGTAGTCACCTTAAAAAAGAATCAAAATTTTAATGCTTTTCTCAATAAATTCGGAGTATTTTAATGCTTAAAAATCATTCTTATATCAATTTAAAATAAAAGAAAGGCTTTGGAAATTCTTGTTTCCATAAAATATTTTTATCAGTCACAATAAATTTAAAAAAATATATTTTATAAAAATGCTTTTCATTGTTTTGGTTAGCGAATATATTTCCACTTGTGTTGCGATGATATTAAATATTTTTTATGCGCACGCTACAATTGCTATGTAATAAAGAACAAATAAAAAATAAAATAAAATAAAGATAGATAAACATTACCAAAACATTATTATGCTACGATATTTCGGACTAGAGGTTCGAATGTCCTCAAACTATTTTCTAGAAACTTAATAAAAATGGCCTGCATTATGATTAGCTTCTCTGGTTTTTCATTCAGAATCTTCTATTTCTTCTATTCTCATCATCTTCTTCTTCAATCTATTTCATACTACAAGGAACTTGAGTTAATCGCTTGATTAACTAACTCAGATTAACTTACAACTATCATCTTATAGCTGTTAATCTCATTTTAGTCTGTTTTCATAGTAAATGACAATTCCATCATCCATGAAATTTTCTAATCATCTGCAGATGAGAAAAATAAGTAATGAAGGAAAATATGATTTCCAGATCGGTTGTATATCATTCCTGTTTAATGATCCCACCAATTCTTCATCGTATGTAATTTCTGCTTTATTTTTTTTCTGACTTCTCTCTCTCTCTCTTTTTTTTTTGTAGCCATCGTCATCACTTTCCTCTTCTCTCTTTCATGGTACATGGAAGCAGCATTTTTCTTGATATTAAGTAAATCAACGCGAATCTCATTTTATTGCTATTAATCTCATATTAGTTTCTATTCATAGTAATCGACAGCTCTTTCATTTATCACTTTTAAACTATAAATCTCGTTTGATTACTATCAATCTCGACTTAGCTCGTATTCAGAGCATTCGATGATTTCTTCATCCATGAAATTTTCTAATCTTCTACCGCAGATAAAAATAGCAAAAAATAAGAAAAGACGATTTCTAGATCAGATCTATAATGTTTCTGTTTAATGATGCTACTGTACATTTTTATGTTCTTTTTTTTATTTAGGAGACGCTTCATCTTTTGCAACTTCTGTTTCATTTTTTTTCTGATCTTTCCTCTGACTTTTCTATATATTTTTTGTTGTTGTCGTCGTCATCTTCCTCTTCAATCTCTTTCGTGCCACGTGGAACCTGCGTTTCCCGGTTGATCGCCTCTGTATCTGTCGAACATGAAGGAGAAAATTCTTCAACGTCAGAAGGAAGAAAACACCATGAAAAAAAAAAGGAAAAAAAAAGTTCCAATCACGCAGTCTATAATGGAATAGTTTGTCTTGGAAGTTAGATGCCACGATTTGATATGTACTATAAGTCTTTTCCTTAAGATACAGTAGTTGTGTGACACTGACGGGTGTGGAGAAGATATTGGGGACGAATGAAGTTATCACTGCATCGTTGAACTTTTCTTCGGGTAACTGGAGAATTGGACAGCAGATGGTTTAAGTTTATTGCTGTCCGAAGATAAAAAGTTCATGCTTTTGAAGGTGGTTAATTGTAAGTGATGTTTTTTAGGGAAAAAAAGTCTTTTCGGCTTTAATGGTATGATCCTATGAAAATCGATTTGTAAGAGCATCATGGAATTTGGAAGTAAGACCAACAATGAGTTATTAGAAATAAAAAAAAAAGAAGTGAAAAATAGAAACATTTTATATCTTGATCCTCAGTTTCTGACCCTAGAAATAAGAATATTTCTCCCAATAAAGTTCTCCTTTAAAAACTTGTCAAATTTAAATTCACATAAAAAGATTCTAGTATTAAAATAAGGTTTTAAATAATGAGTATTGTTTGAAAGTAGAGGATATGGACCACTATAATCTAATTATAAAAGTTATAATAATCCATTTTTGCTGCGATTCTTAATTAATTAATTAATCAATTCAAAATTTTAAATTAATTTTTAATAGACATTTCGAAAGTAATATCAGCAGAAATACTAGCTTTTATACATTTAATGAACTACATTTAGAGATTTTTTATATGTTGTGAGTTTCATTTAGGCTAATTATTTCTTCAAAATTGGAATTGTTATATTTTAGTTAATATAAGAAATAATTGATAATTTTGATTGAATTATAATCTAGATATGATTTAAATTGCCAAATGTATAAAATATGCATTTCTTGCAGCATGATAAGTAATTTGATGCAAATAAACGAACGCTTTCAAAAAAAAAAAAACCTTGTAAAATTGCAGGCATGTTTATGAGCAAGTTCATTCAGTAAGTTACTAAAACAATTGTGGCGCTTTGTAGATATATATTATGAATCCAGATTCATATGGTTACTTAATAATTATTTAATGGAAAGAAATCATTAGAAAAAAGAAGAAAAAAAAATCGCGTCTGTTTAAATTAGGATAAAGCAGAAACACTGTTTCGAATGCACATAAAACTATATTAAATATAAAAGGATTATACTAGGAAAAAATCAAATCTGTTTCTAGGATTATTGTATTATTTACTTTACCATTTCAATTTTCAAAATAGTACCTTATCTTTGGAGTATTTTTTTGTAGATATTATAGTTAAGTCATAAGCAGAATCATATCATTTTAAAGTATTATATATATTTTAAATCCATTACAGAGTAAGAAATACAGGTTAGTAGCCTAGAAACATTTTGTATAGCATAGAGTCTTTATTAAAACAAAACAAAGCAGTAAAATCATGTTATCTTTAGTAAAATCAGATTGGAAATAACTTTCGTAGGAAAAAATTATCCATTGCAAAAGCATTAAAGTTGCTTGTTTTCAACTGGAAAAGTAATAAATACAATACTAATAGATGATATAAATATGTTGGTTTTTAAGATGACAAATTTGAAAATTATTTACCCATGCATTTGTTGGATTTAAGAAATGTCTTTTCAGATTAATGCCAAAAAGGACATTTCAAAATGTAGTTTTCTCCTAGACAAGATTTATCTCAAGGCAAGAAAAAAAAATTAAAAAGTCTTCTAAAACTTATAAGACCTTTCAGGATTATAAATAATTGAACTTAATCTACATTTATCTTAAAAGATTATCCAGTTTAAGATAGTATTGAATGTAATTTAAAACAGTTGCATATAATTATTCTAATTATTGAACACTTGCAGCCTCAGGTCTGAAACGATTGCAAACCTTCGTTATAAAAGTTTACCTTATCAATATTAACTACGTGATGCAAGAAACATTGCCGTTCAACATTTTTTTAATATACATTTTCCGTTAAAATCGAGTGTCGAGAGATCCTCCAATACTTCAGTGTGACGGCAGCTCTAATCATTGACAAACGATGTAAAAAACAGGATAAAACCTTCCTTTTATCTTCCGAACCTTTCGCCTAGCGGAAGCTAGTCGGAGCTGGCAATATTTTACAGCGCGCGACATCTGATGACCGAAATCGGGACAAGAATCCAGACAAATCGTCCACTCCGAAGTCCATCAACACTCGTCATGGGCTTAGAGGGCCTAATCTCTTAAGACCCTCTTAAGAGTTTCGTAAAGATGCCGGCCTGCCGGAGATGAGAAAAGGATGCTCTAATTACTGCGGCTGAAACAAACGTTGGAGGATTAGCTACAACCCTCCATATTCTCTCCCTTCCTCTCGCTGAGGAAACGTCAAGTTTGCGCCGTCATGCGTTAAGTTACTTCGCCGATAGTAATGATCAATCAGATCAGGGAATTACTAGTTTTTCTTTTTGCTTGGTTAATCTGTGTTACCACCCACTCGATTTGAGAAGATCACATAAGAGTGCCGGAAGAGCGAATCCGAATGCTTAATCATACTCTTAAGTCATTTTTGGAGGATTTGTCTTTTCTTTCACCGCTCATCCCCCCATGTAGCATTTCATCGTAAGTGTTTGATAGGTAAACGTGTTATTAATTTTAAAATTTGATTTGGAGTCTTTTTTCCTAAAAGTTTCTAATTTGAAAAATGATTAATAATGCCATGGACAAATTAGCAAAAGATTAACAATAAGTAAAACTGAAATATTTTATTCTCTTGCTTGATGCTTAAACTGAAATATTTGTAATAAATTGTTTTATGTTTTAATTGCTAGAGACTGCATTAAACAACTTTTATTAGTTCAAATGGCATGTACATGTTCTTCAATTATTTAAATTGTAATGTGATCAAAGACCTCAATAAGTTTATAAAATTTCAATACATATTTTTGAATGCATAAATCTGGCAAGAGAAAAAAGTATCGCATCGGTTTTGTTTTGTTAAAAGATTATTAGTTAGAAAGACTATTATCCAAGTAATTGACAGCTTAAAAACTCATGTTCTTAAACATAATTTCATAGGTAACTATGAAACAGAATATGGTTTATGTGCATTCTAAGGTGTCATTACTTAATGTTCATTAAATACTAAAATTGGATGATCATTTAAAGATGATCCCTAGATGCTGTGCAGTTAATTTCACTTAGATCCTCATAATTGCACAAAAAACACGAAATAAAAAAAAAACAATTGCGAATATTTTGATCAATACATTAATTCATTGTAAATTTTAAAGTTTGATAGCACCTTGGATATAAGAAGGTATTGTAGGCTTACAACGAATTTCCATGTTTATAACGATTCTTTATAACGCTATTATTTTTTCTTCCTTTTTTTCAATGAATAATTCCAGCATTATGCAATTTAAAGATAGTATGTCAGCTTATGAGAATTATCATATTAACAATCAGTTGGGATTTTTTTTCTTTCTAAACGATTGATTTGTAGTAACTTAAATATAGAATTTATCCAAGAATTTTATCATTCACTTTGTTCTTTAATGAAAAATATAAAATGAAAAATAAAGGAAGAATGACATTTACTTTTTGAAATATTCTTTATTTGTTTTTTCAATATTTCCAAAATAAATAATAAACTACATTTTTATTTCTTGTTGAAATCGTTAATTTTAAATATAAGTTTTGATTTTTTTTCTTTAAATTGTTGATGAATAATAATTACAGAAAAATAATGACTTAATTAATAGGCTTTACGATATTAAATAATATTTTAAAGAAATTTGCTTTTACTACATCAATAAATAATTAGCTTAAATTAGAAATTTCGGTGCGATAATTAAAGGAAATAATGAATATTAATTTTCAGTGGTTTATTAAAATCTACAGCAGTTTTAAAAAAAACCATTAGAAATTCCTTATAAATGTGAGACTAACCCTTTCGTTCTAACTGGTCTTCGCTTATAATAAGTTAGATCAACAACAAAATGAAACAGCAAACTTAAGTACCGACACAAATACATAAATCTTAATTTAGAGCAAAGAGTAAGTCTCTGAAAAGATTTTCTGAAACCAGAAAAAGCACTTTAAGCGATTTCTTTTCTGGACACTAAAGATCACGGAAGAAGACGAAGGAGTAAAAGGGGAAAAAAAACTTTTTGAATTTCTTTCCTCAACACTAAAGCTTTTACCCATGAATCGTACTTTCATAAAAGCAGATGCCTTCTCTCCCTTCTGAATTATTGACGCAAGTACATGAAAAGGTTCTTTTTCAATTTCTACGTCCGCAAGAAACCCCATTACTAGAGTTTTACCGGACAGACCGTTTTCACTGTCCGGATATTTTATTTATTTATTTACTTTTTTGTGACGTCATCCCATCCCCCCCTCCAGGGATTAGGTAGAAGTCGTGTCCCCATAGGCCTTAAAGCGACACACGCGTGTCTGATGCTGAAAAAAAAAAATCCATTTTTATTCTGTCTATCTTCAGATTGGTGGAAAAAGAAATCAATAATTCCAGTTGGAAGTGGGGTTTGGTTTTTATTCCAATAAATTCCCGGGAAGGAAACGACTTTCATTCGTTGAGAAAAGTTCACGCCCATTTTCAATTCCTTCAACTAAGATTACCATTTTAAATTGTATAAAAATGTAAATTTATTGTAACTGACATGCTCACAGCATTTAACTTTGTTGCATAATCATTGGAAAATATTTAAATTCTACACGCAACTTGAGTGAACAGTGTTTTATAGAAAATAAAATTTTAATATTATGTTGAGCATGTTTTTATTTATAAATAATAATAAAATATCTTATGAAATCAGCTTTAAATATACGTGTGTATTTTTCAGAAGTGCACGCGCAAATATTATATGATCCTCTTAGCGATTAAAATGCATTTATATGGAGATAAATGAAAGCAGTTTCACCTCTAACTGTATTCTCATTCTGACAAAGATTATTAAATAAAAGTTTTATGTTCTTTTTACTTTAATTCATGAATTATTTGACTTGCAAAACCTCATTTGTTCAGAATGGTAATACAAGGTCTGATATAATATTTGAGATAGTCAATATTCCTTGGTTTCATTTATAGAAAACAAACTTTATAAACGTGAATTTAAAGCTCTGTTTAACCATGAGAATTTTGTGTTACAGAGCAAAATCATCTGCAATCTGAATATGTATCACTGAAGAAAAGGAAGAAAAAGTCCAATTTGCAATAAATGTTAATTAAAGGATACTGCCATGGGATTATAAGATAATAATATTAAATTCAGTTTAATATTGAACTTAGTTCATTTTTTATTACATTCCATATCTAAACAAATATTTTATAGTTTATTATGATTCACTCAAATTTGAATTTTATAAAGTATCTATTAACTTCATAATGTTTATTTAATCTTATTAAAATGCTTTGCTATCACTACATTTAAAATCCATTTCTAATAATTCTTTTTATTTTTATTCTTATGCTAAGGACAAAAATAATATAAAATTATTTAAAATTCTGTTTAACTTAATTAAAAAAAACCTATGAAATTGCTTTTTCTCATGCATTTCTAAAAAGGAAGTAACTGATTTTCCAATTAGAACGGAAGTTTGAAAGAGGTATAAATTAAATTTTCTATTCTCTAAAAAACTATAGTTGTTACCATTAATAACTATGTTAATAACCTAATAGTTTATATTATATAAGTTAAATCACATTAAAATAAACATTATTAAAAGTTTATATCTAGTTGTTTAAGCTAATATATTTTAATATAAATCCTGAACCTTTCGATGTGTGATATAAGAAATATTGTATGGTGTGATAAACAATTGTGAGATATTTAAAAAAATTTCGTACAGAGATTGGTTGAGTAAGTCCTGGGTTTTGTAAGGTGTTTGAGAAAATTATATTTTTTAACAATACTATAAAGATTTTCCTAATCAATATTTATTCTTCTAATTTTAAACATTCATACATGCTTAAATATCTCATTTTTTTGAAAAGAGCAATAGATTTAACTGAATTTAAACTGGTATTATAGATACTTAATTAATAAGAAAAAAAGTTTATCTTGTAATTAAACGCAGCATTTAACTCTTTTCAATATAATTGTAATGTTCACTTAATACGTTTCTCATTCATTGACTTACTAAAGAATTATTATTAATTCTTAACTAAACTTTTTTCGTTCATAAATATGAATCAATAAGTTTCTGATCCTATATCGTATTTCTCTTAAACGTAGTTAATAGTAATTCTCTTAAATGTAATTTCCCTTAAACATAATTTTTAATTAGCTTTTACTTTTACAAAAAGTAATATTTTTTTCAATTTTAAAGCAGGCATCGAAAGTTTTATTAACAACATAATATTTATTTGCCTAAATGTTTTGAAAATTTATTATAATATAACGGCATTTAAATAAAGTTTATAAATACTTAGAAAAAACCAAAACAATGCATTCTTCATTTTTTTAAAGTGTGATGTTTTAAAGTATAAATAATTATTTCTAAACTTTATTTTTGGATGGTTGGATGTTAATATGAAATTACTAACAATTCAATGAGGCAAAAAAAAATGCATTTATTTTAATTACTACCCCAGCAGATTAAAATTAATTTTTCTAATACAGCAATTTTAATTAAAAAAATAACTAAACATGTATATACTTATTTTACTAAACGTGTATTTTTCTTATCTTTCTTAATTTTTGATCAACTCTAATTGTATAGAGGATTCATGTTTGTATTGTTACCAGTTTTACACAATTAATTTTGAGTAATTCATTAATCAATAACCAAATTATTAATTTATTGTTTTTTGATTGATTGGCAAAAAAATTTTGAAAATAAATAATGTTTTTAAATCAGTTAATTTTAATTGAAAATTGGGATTTCATTCGGAATCAAGATTTTCTGTAACCTTTCTTATATTCCTTATATACATATTAATTTACACAACTTTTATTGAAAGAGAGAAAGGATCATATAGCGTAGATTCAAGACTTCGGATCATGTTTCCGCAATTTAAAAGCTAGCAAAGAAAAAGATCCGTGGAGTCTCGATTCGCTTCGTGAAAAGGATCGGAAAGGGATATTCCTCTTCTCTTTGTTTGCTCGGAAATAGAGGGGAGGGTGTAACACAGAAGACTAAGAGTTTCCACAAACAATAGATGGTTCGAATAAAAAAAGGAACAAATATCAATAACAAAAACCATCAAAATTTGTCTTTTGGGCTAATTTTTCATACATTATTGGAATGTGTAGTATTTACCTCTAAAAATACTAAGATTTAATATTATACCATTTACGTTTCTTATAAGTTGTACATATTTGAGCTATTTCGTATCAAATGTTCGTCCCTTCGTTTTACAAAGATAGCATGGAAATAATTTAACTTCCAAAAATGAATAAAAGTAAATACAATATTTCCACTTTTACTTAAATGAGTCGAAAGAGAGAAAAATATTACTGCTTTTATTCCTCTAAAGTGGACATTGATCCTTTAAATCATTTTGGTAATGCAATACTCGAATAATAATTATCTGTATAGCGTTACCCCAACTGGCGTTGAAAATTCACGCATGCGCATTGTGTTCTGATTGTTTACAACTATTATCAACGGATGCGGACTTGATTTAAATGATTTCTTGTTTAGTTGTATGCTTTTGTAATTAAATTGTATTTATGTTAGTAATATATTCTTTGTATATGCTTATAGTTTTAATACATCGTTTTCTAGGTAGTTTTTTAACCTGTTTTCGACCGATTATTTTAAACGATTCTGTTTATTTTCTTAGTGTTTGATGCATTTAAAATGATACATTGTTAATTAATCGATCAGCTCATGATGAATCTGAGAACATTTTGTTGACAAATTCTTGAGATACTACATAAATTAAGAAACATATTCTTTAGTGCCCATAAAGTTTAAACATTCAGTGACTCTGTTTTCAGTTATCATATTATAAAAAAATGCTTTATTTCAGTAAAAAATATTATTATATTAATTGCAGATTAATCCTTTCAACTTTAATTTAAAGCATAAATTTTACGGGAGCTAACAGAAAATTAGAGAGATACATATTACGTTATGACTGAAGGCTTTTATAATATTATGAGGGAATTATATGACTATCAAAATTTGAAGTTTTAAAATATTTTGAAGAAGCTATTAAAGTAGGAATTGCATAAAACATTTAATTATTAAATTTTAACGAACTTTAAGATTGGCGAACCAGCTGGTCGCCAAAGGCGGCTAGTATTGCATATTCTATAAAATTTGAGAGGAAAGAATACTTAATGGTGTCGCAAAACAGAACATTACTGCTTGTAATATAGATAATCGAGATTATTTTATAACATCAATTTTTTGGGTCCTTGTTTCAACAGACATAGAATGGCATTATATTTGGAATCATGTTTGCAATTGAAAGCTTTTATATTTGTAAAATGTAAATTATTTATTTAAAACAAATATATTACCTATTTAATACTTTCAAATTAAATTCTTTCTTATAAAATTTAAAAAAATGCTTATTGATATAGTATAATTTGATATAAATACTAAAGCTCAGCTAAGAAATTTATAAAGCCATTATAAACTCTAATTTCGATTTTAAAATGCTTACAGACAATCTAAAAAAAGAATCCTATTTTTATGCGTATTTAGCCTCTTCACAAAACTTTCTAATAACAATATCTATAAAAAGCAATTAGTGTGGAGAAACGTGAAGTTATTGGCACCCAGTATATATACTGATTTTATTTCGTTTCTAATTAGATCAATTTCCTGAAATCAGTAAAATTGTATGGTTTATTATCACAATGGTTGCGTAAGTAAAGGGCTGTCGTAAGCTATCATTTTCGTTTAAATTGTTCAGCTGCAACTAAAAAAATTACTGACTTAAAGCAAATAAATTTATTTTATGAAACTTAATTAGTCTCCTACATAAAAACTTAATTTGATTTTTACACTGTTACTCCTTGATAGAAATGTGTTATTTTTTTTATAATTTTAATTTTAATTGATAGGAATCATAAATCTGTTCAAACAGTCATTTCAAAGGATATCTTTTATATCAACCTGTAAGATTTTTATTACTATATTGTTCGTTCGATAATGGTCTATATTTTTAATTGATTAGCTTGCCATGCGGCATTCTGAAGGGTATTTTCAGAAAAATATCTTTCATTTAATTATACAGCCATTGTTAGTTTTTAAGAAGCATGATTTTGAGTGATTCTTCTAATATATATATATACAAATAAACTTTATTCTATACTATTTAATTTTTGCGGAAAAATGATAGTTTCTGAACATTGAATGAAAGTTTTACACTGGTTTAATATTGAAACGAGAAGTGTTTAGGTTTCGTCCTTATCGAAGGTTTAAAAAAAAATTTGGCTAAAAGTTTGACAAACTGTAATAATAAAATTGGAATCAACGAGAAAGGGAATTTAAATGACTTATATGTCGTATATGATTACATATTAAAAAGGATAAACGTGTAATCAACAAAATGAGATTATTTTCGATGAAACGAAAGTAATGATTAAATTCCAAATCCCAGAGAATTTCCAAATGAACCACATCATCCATTCATTTATTACAGAAATGTATGCTTTTGCACTTCAAATAGAGGATTACGTATATTTAAATCATTAAAAAAAATTTTAGGAAAATTTTAAATAGTACAAAATTTTGAGAATTGCATGATTAAATATTCAATGTTGAAAGACAGTTCGAAACTATAATTTATTATTATAAATAATATCTCGTTTCAATTTCTCTCTAAGTACCTACATTTTTTTTCTTAGCACCTTTGATTTTATCTAATTCTAAACTAAATTTAATAATTGTTTCATTTATGTAAATAAAGTTACTTTTTACAACTTAAACGAAAATCAGGTTAAACCTTCATTTCGTTCGGCTAAATTATGTTAGGATAACGCACCGTTTGAAGCTATATTCGCAGTATTTGGCGACGTTCATGACAGGTTTGAGCTGTGATCCACGGATAATATCTCCATTTGCATCTGTCTCTAATCTTTGATGCCATTTTAGCTTGAAATAATTTGAGATAAATTTCGTGATCCAGAAGTGAGACAGTTAGACGAAAACGGCATCTCTGCAGATGCCACATTCTTCAGATTTCAACTACATTTATCAAATTATGTATCAATATCAATTGATTGGATTCATTTTTTCCAGTTTCCTAGATAATTGTTTATGAACACAGAATGAGAAGGATCTGAAGGTTTGAGCATTGACAGAAAAAAAGTGGTTTCTAGAAGCCTATAATCAATAAAGTACTTTTAATCAAATCTTTAAATAATGCCGATGATTTAACAGAAAGCAGACTACTAAATTTGTTGCTTAAATAAAAGACAATACATATTCCCATTAACATCCATCAAATCTAAAAGGAATTATTCTCAAAATTACTGCTGGAGAACTTTCGCATCTAGAATGACTTATACTCAGAAGGGATCCTTCGGAAAGCACTTCCTCAAAGGAAAAATTTAGAGAAATTGCTTAAAAAAAAAGACAGGAAGTTCACAGTTTCAAACTATATTTTATCATCATAAATAAATAGCACCTCGTATCAATTTTATTCTAAGTACCTAAGTTTCTTTTTTAACATCTTAAATAGTTATTTGATTCTAAACTAAATTTAATAATTGTTTTATTTGCGTAAATAAAATTACTTTTCGGACTTAAATGAAAACTAGTTTTGATCTTCATTTCAAAGTACGGCTGAATTATGTTAAGATAACGTGGCTTTTGAAGCTACATTCGGAATATTTGGATACGTACTTGACAAGTTTGAACTATGGTCTTAGCATAATATTTCAGTTTGCATCCGAATTCTAATGTTTGATGCCGCTTTAGCTTGAAAATAAGTTTAACTAGAAATAATCACATTTTAACTAGAACTTTGCATCTGGAATGACTTAAACTGGCAAGGGATTCTTCGGAAAGCACTTCCTTGAAAGGATAAATTTAGGGAAATTGCTTTTAAAGAAAAGACAGGAAGTCTTCACAAAAAGAAAGGGTGGGAGAGAAAAGTGGAGGGAACAGGGTAGGAAGAAGGGTGGAACGTAAAGTCTAGAGATTAAGAAGGGTAGTGGGCGGGAGAACAAAAAAGATTTATCTCCAGGGTGACTCGAGTTGGTTGGTCAAACGAAGGAGAAAAAACAGGGATAAAAAATAAGAGGAAGAAGAAACGAAGCTTACAATTCCAGTTTGATCCCTGGAAATTCAGAACCAATCAATATCCAGCACAGTTTATATTGCCCCCCCCCTTCCTTCGTTTCTCGACCCCCCGGCATGGACGTAAACTCTCCGAAACTCTAAGCCATTGTCTTGAGGAAGGATTTTGTAGTCTTTTTTTATTTCATTTTTTTATCCTCCTCCTCCTCCCAATTTTTTTTCTTTCTTTTTACTTCAACTCTTTTATCTTTTTTTTTTTTACTTCTTTATTTTCGAGAGTTTTTTTTCCTTCCTCTTTTTATACTTTCCTTCAACTTCTTCCGAGGATCTTGTTTATATACTTTTATTTTTCACTTTTTTTTATTTTACCTTTTTTTTTTTTTGAGATCCAAGAAACCCATTTTTTTATACCCGGAGCAAACGAAGCAAAGATAACGACCCTCTCTTCGTTTCGAAAATCGATGGTTACTGTAAAAAGTTTTTGCAGCGGGAGGCAGGAGCTGCACTCCGGTATGAGGAAAAAGTGGGAGATTAGAGCGGGCGGGTTAAGGGGGCGAGGTGGGGATGGACATTGTTAAGAGAGAGGCATGCCCGGAGAAGTGAAGTGAAGAGAGGAGGGGAGGAAGAAGAAGCGAAAGAATGAATGAAGAAAAGGTTAAGAAGAGTGATAGAGTGTAGGACAAAATTCCTTACACGTTCGTTCCAATCTACGACGTGTCAAGTAGAGCACGAAATAGCTGCTATGTTTTTCCTCTTCTCAAATTCTAGCCGATAAAAGCCGAAAAAGAACGAGTGAAAAAGAGAGGGGGAAGGAAGGTAAAGCTTTGAGATATGTCCCCCACCCTGCTGTAAGAGAGAAAGGTGGGGTGGGTGATAGTTTTCTAAGTTAAAGGGGATTACGGTTACGGTGAAAAATATATGGTGCTTATGGGAGAAATGGAGTGACTCGACCTGAATTTAGAAAAGGATGCCCTGATACGATAGGATTTTATGGTTTACAATAATTCTCCTGACTAGTTCTGTCTGCTCTGAAAATTGCACTTTACGTTATAATAAATGATAGGGGAGTAGTACATTTTATCTTCGATTCTTAAAAGAAATTAAACTGTGCAATAAAATGGTATTTTGGAGAGATTAGGTGCCTAGAATAGGAAAAAAAGATACCTACGCTGGCATCCTGTTGAAAAAATACTCTCACAAAAGAATAACGGTTGAATGGTAAAGTGAAAAGGGCATTTTGCTTTTAAAAGAATCTTGTTTCATTTTGAAATGCTTATTTTTAAGAAGACTTTTAAAAATGACCAAGAAAAAGTATGTGTTCTTAATCATTTGAATCGGACAGAAAAATCGTTTGAATTAAAAGCTTCTTATTCTTAGACCCACTCTCCTATTAAATTTATATTTCGGCTTGCAATGGTTTGAAATATTTTCATTAAATTTATAACATAATAATAAATGTTCAATAGAACTAATAATTGCGAATTACAGCATTCTTATTTCATTTCAAAAAAAGGTCCAGGGGAAATAGCCTTCCTAAAACTTTTTCATATACTTTCTAATAAATATACTTGGATATTACTAACCACATACAGTTAAAGGACAATAGATCCGAAAGATCCTTTTGGTGTGCAATCTTTGGCGACTAATCGCTGGAATGTTATTAATACATAATATCTTGAGTTATCGTTTTACAGATAAATATATCTCCATAATGTGTTTTTCAGATTCCTAGAGATTTGAAATGTGGAAATTCAACGAAATCTCTAGTTCAAATTGTTTGACAGTTACAATACTTCCTCTTTGTATGTGAGAAAATAAAAATGGATAATTTAGCGGAGTTAGATTAACATCCCGCGAGTTGTGATCAGTTGACGAGAAAGACTGCTAAGCTGGTATTTGCTTTCCAAAGATTCCACATTTCAATAGTGGGAGATTAAAAACTTTATAAAGAGAAGCTCAAAAATGAGAGAATTTGCATTGCAACTATGCAGTCGAAATTCACTCATCATTCTTAATGCACTTCTGTATTCGTGAGTCATGTCCCTTTAATCTTACTCGTTGACTGATAAGTTTCCATCCATGATTATATATTTCTCCCAGTCTACTTCGGACTTTTGCTATTAGGAATGACATCTTTATTTGACTAATATACTTTTAAAAGAGAAGCTCAACCGATACTTTTTGCAATGTAAATCTCTTCCTTCCTTAATGTTCCTCTTTTTTATTTCTGATTTTCTCCCTTTTGTTATGTAACACCTTGCCTCAAATGTCTGCCTCCTCAATGTAACTGAATTTGTTTGATATTTTTATTTTTAGTATACTTATTTTCGGAGGTTAAAGGTCATTGTATTCAAAAACTCCCTCAACTGTTACCGCATATTGGCATATATCTCTCCAAAACCTCTATTGTCCTGTTATGTGAAAATAATTTTTGTGAAAAATCATACATAGCGAAATAGATAAAAATTTATGCGATGCAACATTTGAGACCACTAGCATCGTAAGGTATTTTCTGATGACATACAGTGACATTTTTTTTTCCAGCAATCACACAAGCAACAATTTTAGATTAAATTATAGTTAGTTAGTAGTTAACATATTCAAGAGTTTTGAATCAGTAAAATGGTTTGTTAATTTAACATACTATATTTTGATTGAACAATGATGTTATAAAATTCTGAATATTCGATTGAACATAAAGTGAATCTAAATATATTATTAAAGTGACTCAAAGGACTGAAAAGACTTTTTAGAGTTAATTAATTAAATCATATTAGAATTCATCGTTTCTTATACTTTCAGAATTCATCGTTTCTTATACTTTTAGAATTCATCGTTTCTTTTCAATTTTTCTTATATTCCAGCATGGAGGAATGTGAGAAAATATGCTATATAAGGAATATGTTAGATATCTTATTTCAAGAACAGATTATTTGATTCAAAAATAATTAATGTATTCTGTTATTTATCTCTGACTCATTATCGTTAGAGGGAAAACAAATTTATATTGAATAATCATATTTTTTTCTTCATTTTTAAACTATATAAATTTTAAAATATAGGTTTCCATCATAATTAATGTTCATTATACTCATGTAAAAAATCTCTTTTCAGCAGTATCACTCAAAACATTTTGTTTGAGAAAGTAAAATTCCTTTTAGCTTTGGAGTTTCAATAAAAAAAAAAATTTCTCTACAATGAGATTTGCTGCTATTTTTTTAGCTCCTTGACAAGTGATTACGCTTTTAATTTAAAATATAAAATGAGAAATTCTCAAGAATTTTCAATAAAAATTTCGTTACGATCTTTAACTTTTAAAAGTTTACAATTAACCTTTTATACAACCTACATCTGCATGCCGACGTGCAGTGAGATTTATAGTTCTTGAATTAAAAAAAATATATATGATCAGCCCTGAACATTGATTTTGCAGCAATGATTCTGACCTTATATAATTTTGTAATATAATCATAATTTCAAATGGATTTTATTATATGAATAATTACAATATTTTATTAACAAATAAAAATGAACATAAAAAATAAACTAAAGGCAAGCTTAATATATTTTTCTTACTTTAAAATTGCATTTGTGTATCAGTGAATTTGTTTCACTCATTAGTCATATTTGTGTGGTATATATATATATATATATATATATATATTTTGTTCTTGGGATACCTAACATTTACATGATCGCTCAGCTATAATATGTTGAATCCTGATCTTTTATGATAATCTTGGAATGCCATTGTAACTGCATAAAGTGAATATTATGAAAAAAAATTTCATTTCTTCTAGTGAAAAAAATGTTAAAACCTATAAGCTTTTTATATAATATTTTCAAGGAACACAAAATAAATAACACAAGGGTAAATAAAATATAGCACAAGGTCCAGTAATGAAAATGGCACATTTAAAAATTCCATTACCATCCAATTTTTTTAATACTAACACGATACACGTAATTTTGACAATATTTGCAATTTATGAGAAATATTTACTAATGAGACACTTAATCCTTCAGCATTCTATTTTTAAATTTCAAAACAGAAAAAAATATTTTTAACGAGGGAAGTTTCCCAGAAATGCAAACACACACACACACACACACACAAAAAAAAAATCAAAAAGGAATTTTGAAAAAAAAAATTCTATTCTAAATATTTTTTTTATTCATTCTAAAATCTATTCTAAATTCCTATTTTAAAAATTCTAAAAAAAATTCTATTTTAAATCTTTTCTATTCACTCATTTTTATTAATATAAAATAAATTATCTATCAAATTTGATATAATATTAAGTAAAAGGTTAAATAATAATGCCTCAATTATTTTCATTTGGAATTTCTGACAAAGATTGCTTTTCCTAATAGCGCTTAATAACCGTTATTTTAGAATTAATTTCCGATACTTTAGCTACAGAAATAAATAAAAAATCTGTAGTGCGAGATTAAAAAAAGATTCGAGGTCCACATTTCCCGATCAATAGCCTTCACTGAAAAAGAGTTATTCACCAGGTTCGCGATTCTTTCTATTAACATAATTGTTGGCGAATAAGAACGCTTGACTTTCTGAAATGAATCATTTCCGTTTTCTCTTTATCGTATAGCATGCTATTTTTGTAAAAGGCCCTTTAGCTGTTGCACTTTTTAGAATTATGTATTTTGTATTCAGATACTTTAAAATCAACTTTTAGATACAGTAGAATCTCTTTTATCTTCCACCAACGGTATCTCGGTAATACAGAATATATATATTTTCCAAATTACAGAATGCGTGTTTCTAAAATTTATTTGTCCATATTTTATGATGCCATCTGCAGAATTTGCTGCTTGTAAGGACTGCTTTTTACGGCTTTTGATCTATAGGCAATTGAATAAATGTTTTTGATGATTGCCCAGTTAATTCAAACTATAATTCATATATTGGCAGCTTAGTCTCAAAATTATATAAGTCGAAAATTCAAAATTTTTAAGTAAACATTAACAACTGTGTTAAATGTCGCTAGGAGTAATAAATAAAGTTTTTAAAATGCCAATGTGGGATTACTGATTTATGAGTGTTTTAAAATAAAATATCTCATCTTTTTCTCTACTAATTTCCAAGTAAACCACATTTTCATTTAAAAAAATTGGATTTACAAGGTTTTGAAATAAAGTCGACGATATGCAATTTTGAATTTTAAAACTAAACAGCAATTTGAAATCCTCCTATATATGTTACATACTGTAAATGTGATTAATAGTTTATATGTATTTCTACTTATATAAAAAAGAAATGTTTGTGTGTGTGTGGAGGGGGGTCTTTACAATGCGGACCGTTTGATCTAGAGCTAACAAATTCGTCCCAGTTATACTTTTAAGGGTAAAAATGTACCCCAAAGAGCGATTTTTTTAAAATTTTAATTAATTAAAAATAATTTAGATTTCGATGTTTTTTCACAATAACTCAGGAAAATATTCCCGCACAAAAATGATTCTCAAATCGTTTTAAAGTCTAAACATTATCTTTTCAATGATGTCATTTTAGTTGTTACGAAATTTGTTAGTCTAGATTCAATTACTTTTTAAATATATTTCACAACAATATTTTCATTGCTACGAATGAAACCTAAATCGTTCTCAGTGTTTATCAAATACTTGATTGATGTTTTTCTTCTATTGTTAAAAGCCTAATAAGTATTCAGCTTAATATCTATCTACGGAGCGAATAATAAGTGAGAAGTATAAAAAATAAAGTTATAATGCTGCTAAACTTAGAACAGGATTACAACAGCTCTCTGATGTCATGGAACTGGTCTCAATTAAAAAGGTTCATATACATAGTGAACAGAGCATATGTAAAACTATTAATATACCTCGGCTTTAATGATTACAATTTTTCAGAATCATGAACATGAAGTTTTATCTAAACAATTTAACTGAAATTAAATAGAATCAGTATTTACAGCGAAACAATCCAATGGCGACTAGTTATTAGTAATAACCATGGTTAGTATTAATAATAGGCAGTTACACGCACGCACACGCACATACACACATCTGAGAGGGAAATATAGAGCTTCGAATGCAAGTTTCACTACAAAATTGTCGCTAGAATTTTAAAAATGACTGCACAAAAAAAATTAGCTTCGTATCGCACACTGGCGTAGATGCACATTGACTGATAAATTACATAAAAGATAGCAATATTATATTTGTTTCTCTCCATTTATCTTTCTTACCTTACGTCTGGTCTTCATTTTCATCTTTTCTCTCATCCACATCATCTTTCTACTTTCTCAATACATGCTCTTTTATTTCACAGCAATAAAGAGAGAATGTCCAGGTAACATTATTGTTTACATTATTTAAGCCTACGTAACCTCTAAGATAACCATTTTATACTTTTTAAAATCCCAAATTTATTATTTATTTATTTATTTTGAATTTAAAGAGTTGCTTCCCAAAATGCCGGTTCATGGGGTTCATTGAGTTGGGGTGGGTTAGGAGAGATTCTTAAGAGCATTCCAAGCCTGTAGTGAAATGAACTTCACATATTTTAAAGGAAAATGACTTTAACAAACACAAAAGAGTGATGCAGTTTTGAGTGAAATCAGAGTTAGAAAACAAAAAACACCGTTAAAGAATGATCCTGAGAGAGCAGCACAAAATACGGGCTAGCAGTTCCCAGCGTCCCTTGACGTTTATACGCGATATCAGGCGGACAAACTGCTGGAACTCATAACATCGTTCCAGAGGAGGGGGAAAAGATAAAAAAGCGAGTCGCTCGTCACCGTCTCAAGGGAAGTCCTAAATGCAACGAATGGAGTACTTTTATTGTCGAAGCCAGGTTCTCTGTAACGAGCATTTAGCGTCCTCGCAAATTGTTCCAATTTTGAAAACCCGGGCTTCCTAGCTCTGAAATGACGCTGGAAATTTATTCCCTAGAGAATATTTCGCCATTCTTTTCATCTTGCTGCTTTTTTTTTTGTTCACCTTTCCTTATTATTTTATTTGTTTATTTTTGTTCTGCTAGCACTAAGAAGGAATTTCTAAAGATGACAAATCTTTAGCTGCAGATTTGTTTTGTAAGAATGAGTTTTGTGGATTGGAAAATGATACGAGGTTTGTCAAAGTTCCTAATTAATATATATATTCGAGTCTACATATTTTGAAATTTCTTGTACTGAATAGCACTTTTCAGAAAAGTATGATGAAAAACCAAATGCCTATTTATTGAATAATATTAGAGTTGCAGCACTAATTTTACAGAAATTAAATTCCTTTAATACTTTGAAACAGAAATTTCATTTCAATATTTTAGAAAATAATAAAAACTGTGTTTTACACTTATTTTCAAAAACTTAAAGAAGATCTAAACTTCTAGTCCGAAAATTCATAGCATAATAATAATTCAATCTCAATTTGTTCATTTTTATTTTATTTTTAACATTTATTTATGTAACAACGATAATGTGCATACAAAAATTGTGTTTAATATCGTCGTAGAACACTATTTTATAAATAGAGTAAATAAAATAACAAAAATAACATACACTTAAAGTATTTTGAAAAATTTATTTAAATTAGCAAAAACTGTAAGGAAATAAAATTGATATAAAGAAAAATCTTATTTTTTGAAAATTTAAAGTTCCCGATTAATATTCCCGATTCGGGTTTGTATATTTTCAAAATTCTAATATTAAATAATACTTTTCAGAAAAATATAATGAAAAACTGAACTCATGCTTATAGAATAATATTAGAGTTGCAGTGATGAATTTTCAGAAATTAAATTTCTTTAATATTTTAAAACAGAAATTTCATTTCATTATTTTAGAAAATAATAAAAATTATTTTTATACTTATTTTCAAAAAAGTTTAAAGAAGATCAGAACCTCTAGTCCGAAAATTCGTAGCATGATCATAGTTTAGTCTTGATTTGTTTATTTTAATTTTATTTTTAATATTATTTGCGCAACAATGATCACAAAAGATTTATTCAATTTCGTCAAAGAGCTCTGTTTTAGAAACTCAGTAACTAAAATAACAAAAGTAAGATGCACTTGCAACATTTTGAAAAAAACTATTAAAATTAATAAATTTAGTAAAAAAAAGTAAGGAAATGAAACTGATATTAATAAAAATCTTATTTTTTGAAAGTGGTGAAAAAAACTATTTTTGTGCCACAATATGCAGCAAACTCGAAAAATTTAAAAATTTCTAAAACTCTTTTCTTGGTGAAACACTTACTACTTATACAAGAAGTACCTACATGCTAAGTTTGAAAACTTTAGGTTAAGCGATCTGCTAAAAAAGTTTTTTGATGAATGTTTTCACCATGAATATTGATTCACCCATTTTATAGATAACATAACAATATTTAAATATTTACATGCTCAAATACTAGATTGAAAAAAAAGCGAACCTAAAATGTATGAAAACACGTTTCCAAAATTTTAATTTTCCGCTCGTATATATGTAACGAAGAAGCTTTGATCTGACCTTTTTTTTTCAGTATCTTGCCAAAAGAATGATTTTAAATTGTACTGTTATTGTTATATCTCAATTTTGGAAACCATAACAATTCATCGTAAAATAATATATACTTTACAAAAAGTGTTTGCGCAGTGAAATTTAATTACCATAAAAATATAGACAGAAATATTTTTAAAAACTATTAAAATTACAAATTTTTGGTTTTAATAAAAAAAATTATTCAATTTTTAGTTTGATATTTTTTACTGCCATTGAAAGAGCATTCCCATTTAAAAAGATGAAAAGAAAAAGGATTAAGAAGAGGAAAAGAAAAGGAAATTAGAAGTATACTCTTCGGCGATTCAAGACTTTATTTTGATTTTTAAATGAGAATCATTTTTGATACCAACTTTTGATTTCTAAGAATAGAAATGGTTTATTTGAAAGTAATATAAGTAATAAAGTTCAGTAATAATTTTTTATGCCAGTTTGTTTTTTGAACCATACAATTTATATTGCAGAAAAAAAAGCTCCATTAAAAAGTTATAACGCAGGAAATAATAATATTAAATAAACAACAAAATTGTTTCGGAAATGCATGTTTTTATCTTTTGTTCTAACAAACGTAAAAGTTACATTTTCACAAGAAAGGTTTTACACCTTTGTATATATGTAAAATGTATTGCTTTTCAAGTGAAAATATTTTGGGCTGGAAGCAACTTTCGCTCATTATCACTGTATGATCTCTTAAGGCTATAACGTGGTAAGCTAATTCTTTTCATTATCTTAGTAATGTAGTCATATGCATAGAATCCTATTTAAATACCGATTTCAGAACTTACAGCGAATTAGAAGCAACCAATAGGAAATGTTTTCAAAATATAAGCTCACTCTTCATATTGATTAAAATTTATGAGAACAATTTACATTTGCATGAGATTTTTTTCCTATTTTAATAAAAGTTTCCTCAACATATGTTAAAAAAATGGAATTTATTTTATTACTTTTTCCAATATTCTTTAAAAATTTTTTCATACTTGTAAGAAAATTCCTATACCTTTATATTAATTCTTAAATTATTATGAACTACCCTTTTACTTCAAAAGTTTGGCGATCTTTCAGAATAGAAGAAAATTTCATCCATTTTTTTTCAAAAAACTCAATATTCAAAATTTAAAAAATTAAATTATTAAGTGAAAATTTTACAAAGTTTATAAATTATGAATGGTTGAAAAATTGTTTAATTTAAAATTTCTCTTTAAAATGTTCGGCAAGCAGTTTCAATTTCCCCTTTTTTATGAACAGTTATACAAAATTAAACAAAATCTTTCAACTATCTTCAGTTTATTGCTTACAAAGATATTGAAAATTCTTAAAAGATTTAACAATATGTGCATTTGTAATTAAAGTTTTAAATAAAGCAAAAATACCATTTTTTACTAAGAAAATGTATGACATTCTTTTTTAACTAAACATTTACCAAATATTTTTAGGATGCATTTCTCATAAGATATTTTTAAAAATAAATATTTATGTTTGACGTCTTTCTTGATCTTACCATAATAAAGTTCATATTTTTGTTTGATGCTTTTGTAGATTTATTCTTAAGTAAAATTCTGTATATGTTTCATAATTTTCAGTCTTTAAATTATCCTCGAACACATCAAACTCACCTTATGTAAAAGCATCAAATTATCACCTTATGTAAAGCAATATAAGTAATTCATATCACTTAAAAAAAAGAACTCTTAATATTAGTTTGAGAGAATAATATTTCATTTATTTAAATTAATTCAATTTTTCTTTGGAAATGGTTATAAGATTATTTTTTAATTAATTGATTAATTAATTTGGATATGATAAAAACTGTTTTGGATGTTTCGCATCTAGAATTTGATCTAGAATTTGAATATCTTTTTGGGATTTTATGCATCTAGCTGAAATGAATGCAGTAAAATCGTAAAAAATTATTTTAGAAGTCACAATTTCACTCTACTGAATTTGTTTTTTCTATTATTAATATTGTAAAATCTTATTATGCACTGAAATATTAAGTTCCGACTAAAAATGTCATAAATGTTAAAAACATTGAAAAATGTTAGATTTTCATTTTAATTAATAATTATCCTTAAATCAAGAAGAATGTAACATTAAACGATAATTTATTTAAATAAAAAGACATATCGGTCACTAACAATGATACCAATTCAAGTTTTTATGATATGCGTCAAATGCAATGGGCCAGTTTAATTTTGAAATTTATTGATAGAAAAACAGATGAAAAATTATAACACATCTCAAGAGAGAGAGAGACAACATGTCATATGCAGATAAAGTTGCCATGTGTTTATAACGTTAGATGCATTAATTATATTTTTATCTGACAACAAATTCTGCAGAAATACGATTATGATAAACTTAGTAGCATTTAATTACTGTCATTGTGTTAATGTCAATATTTGCAAAACTTTGCAATTAAAAAATCAAGAGGATTGAGAATTATCATTTCATATATTTGTTCTTATTATAATTCCTATATTTTGTTAATATAGAAATTATAGTCCAATGAATGAAAAATACTCATGAAAATATTTGTGCTTATATAGAAAGTATAAGAGCAAAAACTATTTTGCTCTGTATGGTAAGTATATAGAATAAAAACCGTATCACTTTATATACTTATAACAGACAAACATTTGTTAAATATATAGAAAATTGGATGCTCACAATTCCTCAATTCAGAATATTTTGCAACTGTAGTGATTTAAATTTTTTAATTAAAATAAATAATATAAAAGTAAAAGCATTAAAATGTGTTAAAAACAAAAAGAAGTCCTTCTTGGAATTTTAATATGAAAGATAACGTGATATTAACGTGATCTTGTTAAATAATCCGATTTATCGATTTTCAAATTATTAATGAAAAATATGTGATACAGTAAAGAAGTGATTTATCGAAATAGAATTATTCGAAATCTTTCGCACTATTTTCGAGACCAAAGGAGAAAGAAGAGCGAAATTTCATTTTAAAATCCCTGCATTTTTCTCACCGCGAGCGCTCCGGAAGTCTAAAAGAACATAGCAGAAGAGGAAAGACATTGGATCGATAATTTAGAATGAGAGGGGGGAAGCGACTTTCATTATTTGGGTAGAGAAAGGCGGGGTTTTGGAGCTCCACCTTTTAACAGTGAAGAGTCGCTATGGCAACGGGGGATCGAGGAAGCCCGAGAGCACAGTTTTTCAATCGAGGGAATCGAAAATGCGGAAGCTTAATTTACGATTCTCTGAAAAGGAAGTCAGTGGCCGACTTTTCTAGAAAATAACATCCGATAATAAGGCCTTTTTGTTTCTTGTATTTTTTTTAGATAATATTAAGGAAATTTTTTTTGAAGGTATGGTATAAAATATCTTTTAAAATTTATTAATAGGGCATGTCATCTTTTTTAAAAAGTTTTGAGCATTAATTACAATTTTTTTTCTTGTGTTGATAAAATCTTCTAAATGGAAACTATTTAAGTATGTATTAAGGGTTAGTAAATCTTAAAAAATTCAATATATAGTTTAAAATTTTTCAGAATAATAAATATATAAACAGTATGAGAAACAAGCTAAATATTTTGCCATATTTTTAATAGCTTTAAGAATTTGAAATAATTTACACATTAAATTTTAATTTCCGCTTCCTTTATGAGCTTTAGTTAAATATTACTTTCATTTGTTAAATATTGAATTTCCTGTAAATGCTCTACCATATATTTTACACAATTTACTGCATTTAAAGCACGTATAAAAATGGTGTAAAAGTTGTGATACTAAAAGCTAATGTTTTTAATGTTCTAAAGATTTAAAAGTTAAGAAATGTATTTAATAATTTACATTGCAACATTTGAATTTTTATTCGAGAGAAATTAAAAAATTAACGCCATCTATGAATTAAAGATAGTTATAATTTTAAAAATATACATTCGAGTTGTTATAATAAGTTAATTGCTCAACTTACTTGTTAACAAAAAAAAATTGGCAACATTTTAAAAGTTAACATCTGATTTGCAATTATTTTAAAAGTTAAAGTTATTTTTCATTTATTGTCTCATTTTAAAACCCTTTTTATAGTCAAATTCAGGTTATATTTTTGAAGTAACGACTGGTAAAATGCTTTTAGAAAGAAAAACAGAAATTTATATAATACTTCTTTATAAGAGACATCCAATCAAAGAAATTCAACAATAAAGCAATCGATTTATATGGAATTTTTTAACTAAGTGTTAACAAAATTTAATCCCAATATTTCAAATAAAATTATCCAGATAACTTGTGGTAGTATGATGAAATTTAATAAATAAGTAACTGGCGATAATAATTTTAAGAATAAATATTATCGTCAATTTCCTTCTTGAATAAATGTCATATATTGCTATCTTATCTTATAATTATAATTAAAAATTTAACTGAAATGCCAAATTATTGCAAATATTAAAAAAAAAATGTTTTTCGAAAGAAAAAAAGAACTAAAAATTTTTTTAAAAAAAAATTCTTCTGTAAGTCAAAAAAGCACGAAGTTGTTTATATTAAATTTGAGACATGTGTGTAATACCGAATTGCCGAAATTACCGAAATTTGTTTTATATTAAAAACAGCATTCCATTAGAGATATTTTTTTCAACAGACAATATTTAAAACATGAAATACAATTGCTTTAAAAATGTATAGAATTAAAGATAATAATATAGAGTTAATAGAGTTAAAGATAATATAGAGTTAAAGATAACTTTTTCGAATTTAAGTCAAGTTTTTTTTGTATTGTAGTCTTATAAAATTCAAGTTGTAAAGGGTATCTTTTATTGTATTTCTCGCAGTAGTAGTAAAATTCATATAATGGTTCTTGTTATTTCTTCTTTTAAAATTGCTTATTTCAGAAATTTTGAATTTGGATAATTAAATAAATTATTTGAATTTGTTTATTTGATTCACAAATTAAAATGTTTTAGTATAATATTTTTAGCACAGCATTTTTATAAAAGAGTAATTTTATTTAAATCGTAAAACGTGTCTAGAAAGTTTTTTTTTCTCACCTAATAAATGTTAATTGGTCATTACAATTTTCTGTCAGAAAATAAAATTTTTCTATCCTTTTTCAAAAATAAAATTTGAAAATCAGTTTTCTGTCTTAAGATTATTTTAGAAATTTCGAACATTTTCTTTTCACCTCACTTCTTATAAATTAAATAAATATGCGCCGAATTTAAATTCTCAGCTAATTTTTTTAATCTTCTCGTAAATAATATAAAATATCAATAATGAACTTATACGAGGTATTAAAATAGTCACAGTATATTTTTTATAGAACAAATGCCAAATAAATATAGAATACTCCTCTCCCTCTCCCCCACTTCTCTAAAGTTGTTGAAATGATCCAATTTTTGATGGCTAAAAATATTTTCAATTGTACAGAGCAATAACCCTAAAAAGTATGCCATTTTCATGTCCTACAAAAGAAATCAAGGAAAATTATAATTTATTTAGATTTAAATTAAATGTTTCAGTAGATTTTTTGCAGTTCAAAAGTATGAGGTTAACACCTATACCTGAAAATAGCAGATTTTGCTATTTTCATTCTTCTGTGATTTTTTAACCTCATGTTGGTCACATTTATATGTCAACTAGAAACAAATGAAGAAAATAGTTGTTGAAATGCCGAATGTTCTCAGAAAAGTAAAATCAATGTTTTTCGAAATTCCTATAAAACTGTGCGATTGTAATGGGAAGTAAATATTTTTTCTATTATAGCAGGAAAACAAAATCCTTGATGATTTTAGGCTTTTTCAAGCAGTTCCTAGACCATTATGAATCATTTTTACACTTGTTCATCACCATAAAAGTTAATAAAAAACAATCCAACAAACATTTCTTAGCATCCCGGATACGTATCAGTATCCACATGTTTCTAACAGGATTATAGCAGTTTTAATAGGCATCAGTGTTTTCGTTCCTACTCTTGAGCAAGAAATGTAAACAATTTTATAAATCATGTAGGATGAATATCTTCTTTCTCTAAAATATTTATTAATTTTGGATATTCACATTATTTTATTAGGCAATCTCGCGAGCACAATATTCTTAAATAATCTTACAATTTGTTCTGAAGATCATTATTTAACAGTGAGAAAAAATAATCTTTCTTTGCTAGTACGTAAGCGCCAATTCTAAATCATATCTTAATATATAAACTTTTCTATTTTAAATTGTTCCTCAGTATGCTGTATGCATTAGGAAAGAAACCTGAAGTGTATTTTAGATGTCTTCTTGTCCACGTTCATTTAGAATCACTACAATTCTTTTGTCCCTACCCTGAATATTATTTAAGCGAAATTTATATATAAAATTAAGAAAATATTTACAAATATATAATTTAGGAATATAAAATTCGTATTTATTAATATTGCAGTATGGATTTTGAATTATATTATTTCTTCAGCAAACAATGCTGTAATATAATAATAATACAAAATTATAAGATTTTTAATGCGTTAGATAATCTGGATTGTTATACAATAAAATCACAATAATATATATTAATATACACTTGAGTAAAAAAATTGAATTATTAAATTTAGGTTCAAAATGTTGTTGATACTACAAATTTTAAACAAAATATCCAACGAATCTGAACGCTTCTCTAACAAAACTCTTTTAATTTCGTTTCTGGATGCCTTTTTAATGAGCTATATAGTTTTCATCTATGTATAATTGGTATTTCAAACAAGTAAACAAAATTTTTCTAAATTCAATGTTATTTTTTTTATTAATTACTGTTTAATTTCTGACTAGAGTTCATTATTGATTCAATGGCAAGAATTTCTCAGAACATAACATTTTTGCATATATTTGAAAATTTTCGAATTCTTACTATTTTTCCATACGTGCATATGTATATATATGCATGCTTGGGAACGTAGCAAAAGTAACTAAAAACAAAGTGCTTAATTTTTAACACACACACACACACACACACACACACACACACACACACACACACATATATATAAATTCATTCATTTATTAGAGTCTGAGAAGAAACTTTTGTGGCTACCTTTTAATAAAATTAGTTTGGCTTTCATTGCAATCAGTTTATTGAATCAATGAATAGTCTAAAAAATCTTATATTTTCGGGTGTTTATGCAGATATAGTAAACATTTTTAAGATATTGAATAAAGGACATTTGTGTTTTGAGATTGCCGCAAATCTTCCCTGTGAAAAATCATAGTTATTATGAATTTAAAAATGTCAAATGTATTCAAATTCGAATTTCACAATTTTTCAAAATTCATTCTTTTAAATTCCAAATATATCTCTTATATGTATCGGAATTGAGTTTTTAAAATACTAAATAAATCCCTTATCTGTAAATTTGAATTATGGATTATTTGCTATGATATCACGTTGAAATAAATTTAGTAAGTGAAATACATTATTTTTTTGCGTGTTTTAAAAATTTTATAATGGAATTTTTAAAAATCTTGTTTGTACGCAAGCACATACACACACAGACACACAATACCAAATACTTTCTCGAAGAAAAAAATCCATTTCGAAAATTATGAGGATTCATCTAAAATTTCATTGTAAGGAGACTTTTTGTTCACTATATAAGTAAGCTCTTTACATCCGTTCAGTATTCAACACAAGATTATTTTTCTTAATCGCACAAAAAAGATAAGTTATCTTGTTGAATACTGATCCATATTTATATCAATCAAGAATAATAATTTTCTTGTCGTATATCTCATTAAATATCTAAAACGATTTAGGGTTGTTCTACTGGGATAGTTATTTAATGATTTCGGAGGCGCTACATTCAAAAATATCATCGAAAATACTGGGAAAATTTATTGATTTCTTAAATATACAATACAAATTAGGACCGTGATGCATTACCGAATTCAAACACCATGCATGAAATTTAGTAAGATTTTGAAATAGCATCATTGATTTTTCCATCTGAAATAGATTCGGCAACTCTCTGATATAGAGAAAGAGGAACAATGTTATATCAAACTTTTGTAGCTAATTACTTTGATTACTTAAAAAAATCTGCTGTTAATAGGATTAAATAAAAATTTTAAGATGAATGAGTTTTGTTTACTTAGGAAATAATGTTACATGTATATATTAAGAAGTCTCAAATTTTCTTTTTCCTTTTTTGACACAATATGCATACACATTGACTGTTGTTTGAGTGTGATTTATTGCATTTTATATGACTCGTTCTACTCTGCAACCTTTTCTATCTCTCAGGAAGCTTCATTATTCTCTATTTCTCAACTTATTTCAACTTGATTGCAAAATATTCTTCGAAGGGCGTTTATATTTCGCTTATGGGTAACAATCATTTACCATGTAAAGAATATTTTAATGGGATGAAGTAATGTCTTAGCAGTACAGAGAATGCTGTAGAACGTCGCAATCAAATTGTATTCTATTGAACGTCGTAATATTTTGTCTTACAGACAATATTATATGCGGCTTTGCTTTGTTTTGATGAAAAATGGTATTTCATCGGCTCGCCAATAAGGCTCACTTTTCTGCTATTCTGGGTTTAAATTTCTCAAGCTGATTACAATATTTAACAAAATTGATGGTTCCCTCTTGAGGAGTTAGCTCTTTACATCTTTACAGTCTCACTAGTCCAGTCAAATGGACAAGAACTTTCTACGAGTGAAGTCCACGTTTCACAACAGTTGGAAGTTCATTGTGTTTAGACCAAATGAGTTTCCGATGCATAGTTTGTTACAAAGTTCAAGTCTCGCCTCCAGTGACAAGTCTATTTAAGGAAAAACCTATTTTCATGTTGTTAAAGAAGCAAATCACTCAAAGATTCGCTTTTCATAAGGCCTGTCTCCATCATTAGGTATTGAATCCTAATTTCATATCGAGTGTCATGTCCTATTTTGAACAGGTCATTATATACCATTGGTCTGAGAATGTTAATGGCATTTGCTATCTTGCGAACACTATATAACGCTGTATAGATTTTCAGCTCACACAGCTTTAATATGGTCCGTATCCAGCTTTGCTGTACTGTCACAGCGGTTTTTTTAAAAAAAAGAGACCATGTGTTGAATGAAACGTACTTTAAAAGAGCGCTGGAATGACTGAAATCGATGCCATAAGCAATTAATAGGAGGTAAGTCTGAATTTTTATATAAAAAGAGCCAGTTAAAAGTGCGAAAGAAACTTAAGAAACACACTAATATCATGATGAATTTAAACACTGATTTTTTAAAAATCACCAATATTTTTTTCTTAATTTAATGCAGGGAAATACGAATAGGATTTGGTGATAAAAACACTGCGCGATGACAATAGTAATACTCACAGATACGAATTCTGGAGCGTTAATTAAAGCTGTTAGTAAGAAGTGAGCAAATATTCAAGCCCGAAAACTAGAAACTTTTGTAGTAATTAGGAGTTCCTCATTTGCAAATGTTTGTCTTTTGTCTTAATCAAATATATTGTGAAATACTGTAATGTGGCTATAAAAAAGAAAGATATATAATTAAGTATCCAAAATACAGAAACCAGACCAATTCAAAGAGAATATATGGTTAAAAAAGAGTATAAATAAAGGAAAAAAATGTATTCAAGAGATAAGAAATAGATTCAAGCTCTTCATAAGAAGAATGCACAAGTCATTTGAGTGCCAAATGCAAGAAGACAGAAAAAGCACTTAACTATTTGTTAAAGATATGAAATAAAGAAAGTAGCAATTTGGTGTATCAATAAAGATAATGACAAACAAATGTAGTATTAAAGATAGTAAAAACAAACGCAATAACAAAGATAGTAGCAAGCAAATTTAGCAATAAACATTATGACAAAATGAGCAGATAATTTATCAAAAATAAAATGATAGAAAACAAAAAGTTAATAGAAGTAAAAATAAAGTTACTAGTAACAATTTGGTACTATCTAATTCTCGTCCATTTTAAATTAAATAATGTTCTTTTTTAATTCATAATGATTCATATTAAAATAGAAGATAAAATTATGATCAAAAATTTCTCCTCAAAAGTAAGACAAATGATCTTATCCTCTGTTTTAGTTTGGGTTTGGCCCCTTATCAAGATTTTTCAACGACTTTAGAAGCAACGTGCCCTAAATGTTAAGTTCCGTACATAAAAAATCAAAGCCGATTGGATGAAAATAAAAATCGTTCGAAAAGGGGGTGGTGACGTGGCGGTTCTTCACTTCAGGGAAAGGCGAAATAAAAGAGAATGGGGGAAAATAAAAATAATCAAAATAAATATAAAAAAAAGAAAGAAGGGAGTGTAGAGCCGAGTAAAAGAAAAGAACAAATTCGATAGAGCTGTCTTGTAGGGAAGAATCGCACTTGAATTTCAAGCAGCCAATCGATTCCTTTGAACAAAAACTGGCCAAAAAGCACAAGTTCACGACGTGGGGTGGAATTATGATTGAAATGGTAAAAGAAAAAGACATCAGCGGGGCCATCATTATAAACGTCGTTTTACACCCGGGCGTTGAAGGAAATATATAATATAAATCCTCAGAGTCGTATATTTGTTTTATGGGTGAGAAGAAAAGTTTTCCTCTCTTTTTGTTTATTTCCTGCCATTGTTTCTTTCTGGTAAAAGTTCCTGTTTGGTTTTTGGAAAGAAAAATTTTTAACGATTGCGTTGAGTGGTTCTCTTCGTTTAGTTGTTATTTTTACTATACACAACACTTAATTGGGCGTTAATTTTTGGCTCTGATGTTGTTAAATATGTACGTGATTTAAAAAATGCAATTACATAAAATTCATAATTTTTTATTAATATATATATATAAGCAGAGCAAAGTCTTTAACTTGACACGAAATCGCACATTACATTAGGGAGAGACGTTGATGGAATTATAACTTCTTCATTATCAAAATCATTTAAAATGTGATACTTTAAAGATTTTGTTATATAATGATATCTGCATGAATGCTCAAGTATTATTTGTTGTTAGCAGGATAACAAAATGAGTTTTTTTTTCTTCTTTTGCGTATTAACACGGAAGTTTTAATAAGGTAAACTGTATCTAAATTTCAGAGTGATTCTCTATTGCATGACCAATTTCTGGGAAAAGTAGGTTTCTCAAAGTCGGATAGATATAACTGGTAATAAAGGACGTGAAAGCAATCGCAATCGATTAGGAGGAACTGGTAAAACCGTATAATTAGTACGTTGGAAAGTTTCTGTGTATATATCCTGATGAAGTATGCCTTGCCTGTTGAATTAGACATCTGCCTTAGGAGAAGGGAGGAGTAGATCCTCTTCTACAAATACCACTGAACAAAAGTTATCCGTTCTAATTGGTAAAGGTATGAGTGTAAATTGTTTTGAATTCAGGATTCTTTAGATAGAATTCGTAATAAAACATAATAAGTAGAATGTA
>JAPMOR010038381.1:104493-117981 GCA_026543865.1 Argiope aurantia | reverse complement strand
ATATATATATATATATATATATATATATATATATATATATGCACATTTCAATTTCATAAAAATGATATTTTCAGAATTGCATCTAAGTTTTGAAGTCTATTTTCACCTCATACCAATTATAGACATCTTTTTCTTTGACAATGTACGAAATTCACTAGAATATTCTGGAAAGTATGAAATGATGATTTTTTTCTTTAGTTTTTTTCATATTTATTCATCAAAGTATTCTGCACAATCTTTAAGACACATGTAAAATGATAACTTGTTTCCAAAGATGCATAAAAATTCATAAATTAAAAAAAACACCTTTCGAAGTAAAAATGAAAATTGTACGATTTTTAAAAGAGAAAGAAAAGGACCAGATCATAGCTACCTGAAGCAGAAAAATTACATAAAAAGATATTTGCAGTTACACTAAGTTTAGTCCGTTAAAAATTAATTCAGATGTCAGCCTTAGAAATGAGCATGATAGCTATATAGAATGTTGGAATAAAGCAAACATTTCATACTTCTCCGAGTTATGCTATAAAGCACGGCTTCTTAAATCATTGGTGCCGATCCTGAAACAGGTCACATGTTTAAATGATGTCACATACTCAGATATATTAACTTCGAGTATTTCTTGGAGTCATTTAATTTTAGTAAACAAAAATGATTGTGAGAATCTTTTTGTACTGAAATATTTCGTTGATTGGCGGGTTACAAGGAATGCTCAGTCACAAAGAATCTTAGCAAGGGATCTTAGGAGGTATTAAAATTTTCATAAGCAAAAATTAAATATTCTTTGGCCGAGAAATGGATTTTAAAGAAGAAATAAACATTGTTGCTGAAACGAAAGCTCGATTTAAACAATTTCGAAAAATTATCAATTCAAAAAAAAAGTATTGTGTTAAGCATTGCAGATAAATGAAGATTTTTAAAAAAAATATCTTCTAATAACTATAATCGTTTTAATCACTTAGGAGTATTTTAAAGACAGAATAATGATTTTAAAAAATGATGTAGTATTTCATAATAGGTGTAGTTACGTTTTTAATTTTCTAAAGGTCCACCCTAATTATTTGATGGGGATCCAGTGATTGAATTAAGTATTTTATGGCGCTAAGTAAGGTACATTAAGATGCTCATATCTAATAAACTTATTAAATTAATTTCACATTTAAATACATTTTTAAATTATCAATATACTAATAATTTAATACTTTTATTTTAGTAATTTACTGATAAATATACGCTTTTATTCACTTATTGATTATGATTAATGGCCGCATGGTATCTACATTTATACGCAGTTATATTTAAACAGGCGCTTGGTGTTTCTGAATATTGTAAACATAGCGAGCGTAATGGAACAGATAAAATTCTGGTCAATTACACCTGAAGATTTCTTCACTATATCCTAATATCTTGTCATAGATTTTTTAAATAAATTAATTCATTTGACAACTAAGTTAATAACACTTTTTATTGTACTTGCTACGGTTTTTCTAAGCCCAGTGGCCCTAAGCTATTATCTAAATGAAATTTCCCCTCTGCAAAGACTATCTAGTTGCGCAATTAGAATCATATGGTATTTTACCAACTAAATGGTAATACTGTACAAAAAAAAAATTGATTTCATACATTGCCGGTAACATTTCCAAATGCGAAAATTTAAAGTCTTGGGAAAAAATGAATAGTAAAACGTTGAAATCTCACCAGCTGTGACAGTGGTCTGCGTTAAGCCTAAAAACAGCCATAGCGTGGACGGGGGCGCTGCGAACAGGGCGTGCGGCAACTGCTGGTCGAATGCCAAATGAGATGCAAAACACCCCGACGCAAATATTGTCAACAAGCGAGATGGTGATGGGCGTGGGAGCACGCCAAGCGGTTTGCTTTGCCGACCGCTGGATGTCGTCACATCCCTCCGAGCCTCCCTGTTGGATGCGGAGAGATCTGGGGTGGGGGGATGCTGACCAAAAAGGCGCGTGCCATACACGCAGACGACACACCTGGCGATCAGTCATAGGATTAGGTAACGGGGAGGTTTATGGGTGTCTTGTGCCGCCACCTGAATCACTTTCTCTTGCTCCTCTCTCGGTTGAAAGGAGGGAGAAAAACATCGGAATGTAGGGAGTCTCACTCCCCTCCTGCTTTGATTGGCCATGACTATCGATTTGAAAAATAAGAAATTGAAAATCGATCATACCACAAAAGCCAGACAGCTTTATCGATCACTTAAAAATACTCTTTTAACTGAACTGTGACAATGGTGAGTGCGATATTCTACGAGTCTTATATAGAGTCATGTGTTGTGAGAATTTAAGAACTATTATAAGGTAGATGAACTTTCAACTTTGATAGACAGAACAAAACTGAGATGTCTGTTAGTTAATTTGCTTTTAAAAATCTTTCAAAAATATTGAAATGAACTTTTTGCTCGATGAAGTAAATAATAATCATGTGTATGTACAACGAATGATTCGAAGTTCAGATTTCTAAATCACATATTTTAGCTAAGTAAGCTAAATCAGAGGACTTAGTCTATTTATAACGAACTGAATTGGAAAAAAAAAAAAAAAAAAAAGGTTCATATATTTTTTTTTCAAATGAGATGATATATTGGGTTTTTTCAATTCGCTATGGTAGAAAAGCATTTTCAAATTTAAATTACATACTATTCAAAAGCTAAATGTTATTTCTCAGCATGGTTTATTATTCATACTTCACTTTCATTCCATTCCGAATGTACTTTCACAAAATATGAAAAATGTCACACCAGTTTCAGTCATTTTTCTCAAGTGATAAATTAGAAAACTGGAGCCAGTTTTTCTGAAAAGTGTTCCACTAAAAGATTCCTCCTAAATTGTTTGGAGTGCAGATTATCTTCTGATACAGGTTCTTTCACAAACAGTCACTTCTTTTTGTTCACCAGGCTCATCGTTCATCTTTTTGTACAAATGGCTGAATTACTACTGGCAGAAAAATCTTTTCTTTAAGATATTTTTTTTTGTAACTGAAGATGCCATCGCTACGTTCTATTTTATAAATAAATGTTAAATTCTGGTATTAAAATAACGTATCTCTCAATGTACGTTTATAATATTTTGCAGATCCCTATGGTAAAATATTCACTACTCTCAGACTGGTCATTTTTATAACAAATAAATAATAAATAATGTATTATTAAGATCTATGACGCAATAAAAATTAACTCGAATAATTTTATTTACCATATTTTAATTTATTATTTGATAACATATAAAAAGAATCTTGTGGTAAATATGGAACGGAGAAAATTGAAGATGTACCGAAAGCTTTAATTAAATTTTAAAATGCACTTGGATTAAACAATTCTAAAGAAACGTTCAAGTCATTTTAGAAGAAATATATTTATTTAATTTTTTAAATTTTATGTTAAATTGCAATTTAGAATCGACTTTCAACAAACAATTTATTTATCAATGTAGCAGTATATAAAGCGTTTGACTTTATTTCAGCTTTTATTATCTGAAGCTGTAAACGTTTAAGCTAAGGAAAATTTTGCTTAAATATTTTACAACACTGTATAAATATGCATTTGAAATACTTTTTACAAGTAGTAACGCGGATTCACGTATGAAAATAATTATTTATAATTGAATCCAAACTGGACTATCCAATTCAACTATCTAAAGAAATTTAAAAATATTTAATTATTTTTACTGAAATTACGAGTAAAAGTAGGCTTTTAGCTGCTAATAATTTATTAACGCAAATTGTAAAATCAAGCTTTGAAGAGTAATGAAATCTACAAAATTAACATTTTTCACAATAGAGTAGTTAATTTGATAAAATCTTAAGCGTTGAAGTGAAAATACATAATTAATATAGATATAGGCACCCCTACATGTGATGAAAGAAATAGTTTTGCGTATGCTGTCATCGCACTTGCCCACTGCCATATAATAAGAATGTTGCTACACATACTATATTTTAAAATTTCATGAGAAATGGCGAAGCTGCAATTAGCAGCATTTCTTTATCAATTTATGGGGTTGGATTTGTCGTATTTAATTAGAATTATTCAGCATCTTTCGCCTAATGGTTATCTGGTTAAATTGGATCCGCCATGTATTTGAGTTTTGTACACCATAAATTTCCATAGATGAAATAACCTCTTGTGATATGGAAGTTTTAAAAAGACAGCTTGAGAGCTGTCTCCCTAATCTGACCTTGACTAAGATTACGAGATCCAGAAATAGTAACTTGAAATCTTGTAAGTTATTTAACTTATCAAAATCCATTAAAACTCTTCATCAAGAATGAGAGGCTTGTTTGCCTGCTAAAGCACTTAATTATTTGATGTTGTTACTCTAAAAAAACCTGATGGCCTGCATGGTATCAGTTCATTTTCGAACAAAAAGTGCCAAAGTGTCAGATGATATTGTAATTTTTCCGATTATACTGAAACGCCAATAAATTTGATTTGTTTCTTCAATAATTTTTAGGAATAGTAGATTCCAGATTTATTTTTAGGGACATTAGAATTAGTAGATGTAGGGGTACCTATATCTACAGCTTTCCAACTCAGTTGAATCAATGATCTGTGATGATGTAAATGCTTGAATTCTTCGCTTTTGAAGCTTCCCTCTCTTTTAATTAAACATCTTGTACCAAAACTTTTGAAGGACCATAGACATTTGAAAATCCATCCCCCCTCTCACTGAAACTATAATTCTATTCTTTGCAATGTCTAAAAATTAAGTAACACATTTTAAAGTTCTATCAGTCAAAGCTAATGTCGGATTTAATAAAAAAGATAGACTAAAGCCAAGGCATGGATTTAATGCATTTAGATCAATGTTATGCATATGTAAGATCAAGCAAAAAAGCGGTAAACACAATTTAAATAAATTTTATTAGATATCTATAATTAAATCATCACCTTGTGGAGATATGAAGAAATTAAAACTATTTTAAAAAACTTTTAATTATATAAAAATAAGTTCAAATGAATTCTGTTAGAGATATAAAATGTCGCCCTTAAAGATGGACAATAATTAAACAATAAAAAATTATTTTTTTAATATTTATTTATCATAATTTAAATTATCAATGGAAAAAAGAGGAACGAGTAAAACTGATATGGGAAGCTGTACCACTAAGGATGGTTACAGTTGAGACAAAGGACAATTTATATATGTTATTTGGCTTTCGCACATTTTACAATTTTTTTTTAATCTTTTATTAAAAATAACAGTGGCAATTAAGATATTCGCAAGAACTTGATAAAAGTATCTTGGAGTTAAAATAATCTGAACTAAAAATAATTTTTTTAAACAAAACAGAAAAAAAAAAAAAAAAAACGGCACGAAGAAGCAGAACAATTTGCTGCTAATATTTCGCGTCAGGTCTCCTGTCATATGCAGTGCGGCGCCTGTCTTCCTTCTCCTCCCATAATAATTTTTGCACAGTCTGCGCTCTCCCAAGAAAGAGGGGAAAAAGGGGCCATTTATGTAAAAAGAAAAAGTAATCTTTCTTGTTAATAGAATCATGTGCCCTTGAAGGGAGGAATGGTTGCCGACCCTCTCTGAAGGGACAAAGCAGGTGTTTTATTCTGCAACTACCAGCATCAAAATAACAAAAGCACGCGCACATAAGAATTGGTTTCAAGCAATGAAACTTGGAGAAAAGTGAAAGCGAAGGGAGACGTCGCCATGGGTGGTTTTTGAGGATCCTACAGGTGTTTCCATTTTTAATTCATTATTTATCTTTGTGAATCAATCGAGCATGAATTGTTAATAATTCGAACGTTTCAAGATGCCTCATTTCTAAAAGCTTGCACAGATCTCGTTTATTTCAATATGCTTCTTGTGTACGAAACATAGAAATAGATCTATAACAACCACATTTTTTTCTTTTATTTATGTTAATTATTTATTTTAGTACGGAACAATTGATATACTTAAATAAAAGACTTCTATGGAACTGGCATACGGCAATATGTCTAAAAAAACATTGAAAGTGTCCGAATTTTTTTAATTATTTTTTTAATTCAGGCACATTTCACATGATGAATTCCAGGATATTATTATAGAACACAGACTGAACAAAATTCACCTGATTTTATAAAGTTATTGCTTTTTATTATTAGAATTTTTTATTATTAACTTCTAATAATAAAATTAATAACTTCTTTAATGCTAGATTCATATTTCGACTAAGCAATTTTAATTTTATCCTACCAAGCTCCCATTTTTTTCTTTAATTCTTTTTCTGATTCCCATATGTTTAATAAATATAAATGCTTTTATTTACATGGAGACTGCAAGAGCAATTGCACACTTTTTTAAAATTGTAAATGGCATCAAGATTTTCAAATTTTTTACACGCATCGAACTAATTTCTTTACAATTAAATATATTTCTTTACAATTAAATAGATATTTATACTACAGAATAAAAAAATCTTTCAAATTCTCAGAGATATAAATGTTTATACCACTAAATAAAATCATGCTTTAAAATTCAAATTTAATTATTTATTCTTTCAATTATTTTTAATTTTTTTTATTGTAAATCATTTCTAATAATAAAAAAGAATGTGGTGAATATGTTTGTTGCCCTGTATGAAAAATCGCTTAAACTAGAGATAAAAATTGGCACATATTTAATTTAGAGGGTGAAAGTATGCACATAGGAGAGATTAGATTTTTTTTGAAATTTTGATTAATAAAAAATTATGCGAAGTTTTGATGATTTCTATTATAACTCCCGAAAATATTATTATACAAAATTCATTTCTACGCCATCTTAAAATTAAAAAAGTACTTATGTACTTCGAGCTCATATCTCTGAATTATTGGCCTTTTTTGTTATTGTTTCTTATAGCACTTGCCATGGACAAGCCCGCTGTTTTGAAGACAACGATTTTAAGCCGCTGGGGAGCGTCTCTTGTTTTTTTAGTAGCGCCAACTAGGGCCAAGAGTACAACTTTGTTACACATGCATCACTCATTTGCTTGCACAACCTCTTTTTACAGGAGGGCACATTCACACTTCTCACAGATAGAGCAACGGAAGAACAACCACGCCCAAACCGGGACTCGAACCCAGGACTCCCAGATCATGGGGAAGACGCGCTACACCTATGCCAGGACACCGGCATTGGCCTCTTTTAATATCTTTGACATATTATTTAAAAATAAATTTCATTGTTATGCTAAAATTCAAATCGTTTTCATTGTTTCATCAAATATTTAGCAGCATGATTTTCATATTAAATATTTAATCGGATTTGAAATGATTTATTCGGACATTTAAGCATTTCATGCAATATGATATGATGGAACTATGCAATTTTAATGACGATATAATGTCATAGAACTCGAATTCATTAGGAAGTCTGAAGCACATAATTAATAGAACAGGTAAAAGACCATTCAAATAATATAATTTTAATGTCTGTCATAAGTTTTTATTTAAAAATACTTTATTGAAGGAATAGCGAACATCATACTTCAGAAATTTAATTGAAATTAAATACAACCTATATTCCCAGGAAACCAGAGGCTAGTCTATAAATAAAATAGTTATTTTTCAGCACTAGAATATTCTTGCAGACCTTCAGGTAGTAAAAAAATTTTAACTTTTTTAGGCTTTAGTGGGAAATATATAAATGATTTGCAAATGTGTTCGATGAAATCAGCAAATATACTAGCGTAGAGGTACAATAAGAATCATAATATTAAAGGATCATTCGAAATAGAAATTATGTGAACAAAACTGACAAAAATGAGCCTGTAACTCAATACGCTAGCAATTTCAAATATAAATACGGCAATGGAATTTGCGCATTACTGATAACAAAACAAAAATCCTTCTATATCCAAAAATATAGCTGCAGTTTAGAGAGAAAAAAATGTCGTCATTAGCTATTCTTGTATACGTCTATAAATATGATGCCTCTATTTTTTTCTCCTCGGCTAGACTTAAAAATTATTACTGTAGTCTAGGATTGAAAGACTTTTGGAAAGCAATCATAAAACTTTTTTCTTCTATCATAAACATACGTACTTCTATAAGATAAACAGTGAACTCGGCAAGAAACGAGAAGAAGGGGGAAGGAGGTGGGAGAAGACTCATATGTTCGGAGATTACTCTTCTGTAAACTCCACAGATATTTAAAACAACAAGAATAATAAAAATTAAGACAAGAAAACGATGGAGAAAAAGGAAAGAGAGAGACACAGGAAAAAAAAACTTTTTCGTCATATTTACATTTTCTCTCCAAAAAACGAGTTTCCATAAATATAACTTGATGTTTCAGGTAAGAGGCTTGGAAAAAAATGAGGGAGCTGTGTGCTTTACTGGAAATATGTAACGAGAAAAATGCCAATGCTATAAGTGGAACGAAACAATATGGTTCATATCTGCCGCTCTCATCTCATTTAGATAGACAAGTTATTTTTGATGTAATACCTAGGCAAGAGTGCGGTAAAAAATAGCGGGAAACTCAGTCTCAGATATGTAAACAGTTGCCGACAGTGTCAGTGAAGGTGAGGGGGGGGGGTATAGGGAGGAACATTAACAGAAGAAGACGTGGAAATCAGCGCGTGCCGCTATTCAGGTGACAAATGAGCACTCCCTTCGTACTGTGCGGAAGCTGCAAAAAAGAAATCGTACCTGTTGCGCTTGGCTGCGGCTACTGTATAGTTATGACTATGAGGGAAAGGAATGCGTCGGAAAGAGATGACTTTATAAGCGATACGGATGAACCGAGGCAGTACTGACGAAGGGCGTTTAATTCGAATTCCATTTGTTGAGGGAGTCTTTTTTGTCTTTTTTTAAACATCCATTAATATCGGAAGAGGAAGTAAAAGCAGGAATGGAATATTCTATGCACAGAGAATGAATCTTTCATTGATTTTCTTTTTACGACTGTCATTTACTTTAAGTTTTTTGTCATTGTGGTAGTGTGTATATATATATCTAAGTGATTTTTGAATATAAGCCTATTATAATGAATTTCATCCTGTAAGGAGTACCCATTCAAGTTGGTTTGTTTATTTGAATTTACAATGGATGCAAAAGAAGAGATCGTGAAAAAATTAGCAAAACATATCGTTTGAATCAAATTATAAATTGACGCATTCAAATATGAGAAAAATAAATTGCCAAGTTAATAGGCTGTAAATGCATTTAAGTAACGCAATAGATATTTTGCATTAATTTTTTTAAATTGAGGAAATTTTCGGACGGGTTATGAAATTAACAAAAACCATTGTTAAGAAGGAGTTATTGAAACTGGCATGGAAATTGTTGATACTAAAAGCCGAGAATTTTTGTTTTGCCATGATTTTTAAGATGCCTTTATATAAGTCTCAAACTTTACTAAAACTAAAAATAATAGTAATAAAGTTTGTTAAAACATAAGCAAATAATATTATTATCTATAAAAAATAAGTTATTATTTTAATGACAAAATATTTACTATCACATAATTTTATGTCTTTCTAAGGGAATCGTGTTAAAAGATGCCAAAATTCTGGCTTTAAAGTGCTCAACAGTAAAATGAATTAACTGAAATTGAGTCAATGCAGATTTTTTTCTCATACATAAATGAGTTAATAGAAGTTGATAGTCAACAGGAGTGATGATTATTGACTACGAAAAAGCTAATTATCCATTAAAAATAAGCATTAATTCGTTTATATAAATTTGTCTTCTTTTCGAAGAAATACGGTAAGTAAAATCAGCTGCCACAAGAAATGTGAATCGAGCTACTGATTTTCATGTGTGCCCGAATTAGAAGTTATTATGAAATAGAACTAAAGTAACTATCGAGTACACAGAAGAACGTATCTTGCGTCTTTTAATTAAAATTTATGTTATCCAAAAAATAAATTGCCGAGGAAATCTTTCTTAATTTGGGACATTTGTATTATATCTTTTTGAAGACTGCTTTAAAATGGCGAGGGAAACAATAAATATGTGGATAGTGCCATATTTAAGAAAACGAATCTGTTTGGAAATTTGGCATACACTCACAAAAAATATTATTTTTCTCGGCCAGAAAAATAATTCAAAACAAATGCAATGAAATAATATAATAATGTTTTTCTAGGAAACAAACGAACTGAAAGCATGTTTGTTACCTTTAATCTTAAGCAATAAAAGGATTGTTCTAGATATACAGACAATTACAACACTTGTCTTGAAAATAAAGAATCTTGGATGTAAGCTGCGGCGGATTTGGATATTTTTCGGTCCTAAGTAGTATAATGATGCACTTATTTTAGTAAGAAGTCAATTTAGTTTCATATTTTAGTGCATTTTTAACATTTTACTGATTTATTTAAGTTAATATTTGCTATTTTATTAAATCTATCAGTATGTATTTTTTTATCTATTGTGATTCTAGACTTTCCGGGTCCCATTTTTGAATACACTATTGTTGAAGTTCCCGATTTTAGAAATAGTTTCATATGTAAGCAAACGTAAAGAAGTGCATAGGAATACGACGAATTCTATTTAATACAGTATTAATATTATCATAACATTTTAAAAATGTGTATATTTTGCAGGCTTATTTATTTGGGAACTAGCATGCTCTAAATTGTTCTGCTGCTGAATCCTCTCAGAGTAGTGGTCTCGCGGTAGCTACCTAAATAAAAATCCGTCACTGTATATGAACTAATTAACTAAATATTTGTAACTTGATTTCAAATTTTGTAGCAGAAAGTGAATGGATTTAAAAGTTGGAGCAACAGTATTATTTTTTTCTTTCAGAATTAATTAAAAGGAATTTTGTAGCAGAAAGTGAAGGGATTTAAAAGTTGGAGCAACAGTATTATTTTTTTCTTTCAGAATTAATTAAGAGGAATTTTATTTTGGAGAAAATTTTTGTATTTAGATTTCAAGGTAATGTAATTCTAGTCAGCTTCAAGTTCATTTTAATACATTTGATTATTCTTAAAGATTTCAGCATCAACAAAGCGAATTTTTGTTTTCTCTCTTAATTACTGAAATGCTGCTCTTTGCTTATTGTTTCAAATTTTTCTTTCCTGTTGATAGCGTAAGAAGAACTATGAGGGTCAAATTGATCATCTCTCTTAGAGGGAAACAAATATACATTTCCTTAAAAAAAGTTTATATTTCTTTTACTTTAGACTTTTATTAAAAAAAATAGAAGTCATATTATTTAAACTCCAATTGTTCACAATCTTATTTTACTCTACAGTTATGGTACTTTGATTTTTAGAAATTTTATTATTAGAATTTGAGATAATTGTATTATTGAGTGTTTCTTAACAATTAAAAACTGATAAAAGGAAATTATGTTTTCCATCACAACACTGTGATGGAAATCAACAACCTGGATTGCTGTTTTCTAATCCAGGAGGCTATATAAAGGAAATCGAAACATTTCTGAAGCAGAAAATTTACTAAGGAACGAAACTTTTAGTTACCATTTTTAACAATAAAATCCAGAAAAGCATATATTGATTTTATTTAAAGTGTATCATTCTTTGGCATATGGATGTAAGTTCATCAAATGAAATACAATTATTCAGCGTACGCAACTTTGAAAAATAGAACTAAAATGTAAGCGCGAAAATAAACTTAATGAGTTTTTAAATAAGAACTTTTAAATAAGAACTTAAATAAGATTTTTTTCAGTTTTTCACAATAACAAACAGCATTTTAGCTGATTTTGGTACTCCTTCTCCCCACACTAACGGAGATTTTATCTATACAGATACAATAATTTGTTAGTTATTATTTACGAAGAAAAACCACGAACTGCTTTGGCTTAATTATATTATCGGAAAAGGATTTTATGCCCAACTAGCCGCCTTTGGCTGCCAGCCGGTTCGCCAGTATTACCGCTCACTACAATTTTCAATTAAATATTTTAAGTAACTTAATAGATTCTCAAAAAAACATTTTTAATCTTCAAATTTTGATAGTCATACCAAACTTATACTGTTGTTTAGATCGTTTCGTTCAATTTACTATATATATTTTGCTAATTTGTTGTCATTTCCAGTAAAACTTCAACTTTAATTTAAAGTGGAAATGATGAAATCGCAATTAATATAAAGATATTTTTAAATAAAACCAAGTGTTTTATTTTATTTATCATCTTTATTGTTATTTATTTATTATTATTATTACTAAATATGAGTATTGCAACAGAATCGCTCGGTATTTAAGTCTTATGTGAACTACAAAATATTTTTCATAATTTATGTAATATCTCAAAGAATAATTCAACAAAAATTTCTCAGATTCAGCATAAAATTCAGTTTTCAGTTTTACTTTCAATAGGATTGAAATGAAATCAATAATAATATTTTGTTCCGGCCTATGAAAATATTTCAAAAATTATGAAGTCTAAATTTAATGCAGTAAGGTATCATATTCTGAGAAATATTCTGGACACACCAAATTTTAAATAAATGAATGAATGTTTCTGTTTTCCACGATCAACTAAGACTTATTTATAAAGTTTTGAATGTTAAAAATTTAGAAAAACTCAACATTTTCATAATCTTAGTCCAATTAATCTTGAGAAACCTGTGCGCTGATTCGCGTATTTTCTTTGAAACGATCGATGGAAAATCTAAAATTATCCTTTTTTTATTGAATAGTGATATTCAAATTTTCATAAATCAGTCAGTTTAAGTGATTGATTCAGTTGATTGGAAATTAACTCTTTTTATCTAAAATATTAGTGTTTTAAGAACATTTTGTTAATCGTGATTTCCACAGCAGAAGCGTTATGTAAAATCAAAAATTCATTATTCATTAGAGCATTTATTAAATAAAGTTACATAAAATATAATCATTTTCCATTTAGACCATTTTAGCAGATCTGTGACGTACTAAAGGTTTACAAATCAGCTGTGTGCCCTGATTTGGATGGATATCCTTTTCATAATAAACAAAACTTGCCTTAAAATATAACTGATTTATTGGATTAATAATATAGAGTGTAAAAGATCATAAAATAATTTTTCCTGAATTTATTTTTTAGAAAAAATAATATTTCATATATGTTTCCTTTCCTACAGACACGTGTCGAAAATTATATTTTTGCAGATTTTATTTCCAAAAAGATTTAATTTATTTTTAGTTGGAGCTTTAATCAATGTGATGGCAACACTTTGAAAAAAGCTAATTTTTTCCCATGAATTCGAAACGTGCTCGAGCAGATTAAATTTTATTTTTATTTTGTACGAAAAAAAAATTGTTGAAAAATATATTTAAAATATTTATTTAAAAATTCATTAAAATTAGAAATTTAATTTTAAGATTAAAACATTAGTATCATTTAAAAGATAAATTTTTGATCTTTAACTTCATGTAAAAATTTTTTTTGTGCGGTAATATTTTCGGAAGTTATAGCAGAAACACGTCAAAATTTCGCTTAATTTTTAAATAAATAAAATTCTATTTAAAAATTCGAAAAAATAACCCTCAGGTGCACATTACCGGCCTCCAAAGTATACACGTGCCAAATT
>JAPMOR010038381.1:56911-99493 GCA_026543865.1 Argiope aurantia | reverse complement strand
TATATAAAAATGTACGGGTAAACATTGCAGTTCAGTAAATAAATTCAATAAATTTTTAACGATACGAAAATTACAAAAATTTTAATAGGTATTTTAAACGAAAAATGTTGAGTGTAAGTTTTGATTCGTGATATATTTTATATAAAATTACTGATTTTAATAAATTAAACATAGTATTTTTGATTTTATAAGAAGTGCATTTTATATAAGATCAAGTTGCTGTTTTAATAAATTATGAGCAGTATTTTGTGGAATTAAATAGATGTAATGACCAGTAAACTTTTATTATAAAGAAATTTTCTATTGAATAAAAGAGTTAATTTCTCTTTATCTCGAACACTAAAAATCAGATGACATTTCATTTTCAATTATGTCATTTAATATTTAAGAATATCAGTTATGTATTGGTTTGTTTTTATCATTTATTAATTTTCGAAAAATTTATATTGTTAGAAGTATTTACAAATAATTTTAGAACCACACTAGTAAATATTCAAAAATTTAAATTATAAGAAGATATACATTTAAATGTTGGGTATAAATTTTTTTTATCATAAAAAGTATTAAATATATTTCTTCTGAAACCACTTGAATTTTCACCGTTTCAGTGAATGTTACTGCTATCACTGTTTTTAAAATCTTATATTAGAGGTTTTTATTATAAGAATATTATATTGAAAAATGGTGGAACAATAAAAATGAAGCAAATTACTATGAGAAATGCATCTAAATAAAAACAATTGATTGTTAAAAATAGCAATGTCAGCAATAAAATAATTACTTAAACAGATTTAAGTTATAACAATTTCTACGTTTAAAAATTGGATTTTTCCTTTGAATGAGCAATGCAGTTATTTATAGAAGAATTTTTGTAAAAAACTATTATTTACGAAGATTTGAAGTATGGTTATTTCTATGTAGATAGAGCAAACAAAGTATTTTTCTTTAAAAAGTACACCACTCTTATAGTCACAGCATATAATATCAATGATGAATTCTGGCTTTGAACACCATTATTTATAGATTATTAGTAAAATTTTCCAAGAAATACACAAGGTAATGTGATTGAAGTATACACATAGGAGTAAAAAGATGGTTAAAATGTCCTCGCGCAACCATAGACTTAGTAGTTTAGGATTCAAGCTCAATTGTATTCTTCGTCTGATAATTTAAGTTTATAAATGCCATAGTTTAAGCTAACGCAGTTTCGAAGCTAGATGTTAAATAAGTTAATTAAATCAATTAAGGAAGATATTCGTTCTTAATAACCATAGTTTTTCAGCTACGATTTGTAATCTATAAATAATAATACTTTAGTTCTTCTTTGGAACAAACTAGAATGCTGAAGAATTATAATATTCTATTATTGTTTTATTCAAAGTATTTAATAAAATATTTAATTTAATTTAATGAGGATTTGGTCTTAATCTATTAAATGTATCCAAAATTCAATTAATATATGCAAATATTTCGTTCCTCCTCTGTTTCACTTTAAATGATTTGTCATTTTTCTATTTTACTTTAAAACTTGAAGGGAATATTCGAATTATTTTTATCTATTATTTATGATCATCTTGAATCCAAAAAAATTCATAATGCACTTCCATATTTTCGTAAAAATCCTGGGTGAATGATTCTTTGAATTTGAGAAGGTTTATTGCAGTAAAAAATGTGAAAATATTTTATCCACTTTAAAGATTAATAATTACAGCTTAAAGTTTCATTTTCCAAAATGCTTAGAAGATTAATTACGACTTATGAACATGCAGAAAAATATAGAAAAGGTAATATTTTTTTAATAAGTATTAATGTCCGTATGAATAATGAAATATAAGATTTTATTAATTTAAAATATATTTGGATAATTATCCAAAATATTTTGTAATTAATTTATAGAATTAATATATTTTACAAATGTATTTATTTGGAAAGTAGGCAAACAATATTGTTTTTTATTGATGATCTATTTGCAACTCTCCTCAATTCGATGATCTAATCTACAAATCCAACAAATAATATAGCCATTATATAAAATCTGAAAGCCTCTTAAATAAATATAACAGAACTATACTTACTAAAACTGAACTTTTTTTTCAATATATCCCTTTAATTGTACCATCAACAGTCTCAAGTGAGATGGTTTCAAATCAAATTACTCAATTTTAGTGTTTATAATGGGTTCGTGAAATGATGTTTGATGGAAAAGACGCATGTTTTTTGATATACAGATCTTATGGATTTTATTTTAGTCCTTTCCTTAAGGTGTTCAATAATGCAAAAAAAAAAAAAAAATATTCGCATGCCTCGCGTTCATCGCCTCCCCTCTCTAATGAGATTTATCGAAGTTAACAGAAGAGAATAATCAAAAACATTTATCAACGGATTTCTTAGTCAACAATATGTCCCTTAATTTCATTAGCAAATCTGATAACACTTATTTTCCATTTGCTTTTTATACTTTGGAATATTAATATGATGGTAAGAGGAAATCGCCACTGCCCACAGATATAATATAATATTTGACTTTATATGCTTAAAATCAAACACAGTTTGTATTCGGCTTACATGAAGATTGACATCCAGGATATAAATGTTACATGTTATAACAGTTCAAGCCGTTTCTTTAGAAATGACTACATTATAAATGGATCTAGTTTCCAAGCAGAGCCAAACTTTAATATTTTTACACTTGGAAATTTTATCACCAGTTTGTAATTACAACATCAATAACTGACTATTAATACTTTCCAGTAGCAGATTTCCAGCTGGGCTGCTAGACTGGGTCAATAGGATAAGAGAAAGAATTTAGAGATAGATTATAGAAACCTTATTACTCTAGTTGCCAAGTAAATAAGTTTGTAAAAAATGCAAATTCCGGGAATTATAAAATATTTAGAAAATATTAACACTATAAAATCTAATTAGGTGGTTCCTGTATAATTCATTACGTTCGCTTCATTCATAGAATATTTATAAAATCGAAAATTTGCTTCAATAATATTGTGTATAAACGCGGATGTCCGCTTTCGAGTCGCAAGCAAATATATGTTCTCAAAGTTAATAAAATTTTTAAAAACATTAACTCGAAATCATAATATGTTAGAAATGAGAAAACTTTGAAATGAAATTGACTGCTTTATTGAAAGTGAGGCCTCATGATGTGCACTGCATAGAACCATAAAATATCTAAAACCAAAATTAACACTTCCTCTTTAATATTTTTCCAAAAAATGTAATAGATGCTTTAATCTTCAAGTGTAAACCTCTCATCTCTTTGACAGTAAATTTTCATCGTTAAACAGAATATCAGAAAAATGTTCTTCAATCGCAGCTGAAATTTACTTTGTTAAGCAATCAGTATGCAAGATGACCATATATTTATCGGGATCTTTTTGACCTGAGAAACCTTCTATTTCTTTAGATAAAATTCGTTATTAACTACAACTATAATCTGCTCGGAATAGTTAATGTTAAAGAACTGTTTCTTCTCATTATGTCGCCAAAAATAGTGAGAACATTTTCTCAGAAATTTACTAAATACATTGAATAACAAAGCATACAAGATTCTTGCACTTCAGGTCAGCATGCCCCATGAATATACTCAAAAGCCGTAATGGCTTTGTCTCGTGTAATTCATTATTTTGACGAATTCTACTAAAAAAAGATTTTTTTTTCTTTTAATGGATTATGAGTCAGTGCGAAACCCCAATGAAGTATAGAAATAGTATGCATTTTTTTCTACAGACGGATCTAGTAAATGCAAAATCTCAGAACCGTGACAGCTAAAAAAGATATACAAAGCGAAAAAAAGTTCTTTCAAACGAGAATCCGTTACAGTTTAACTTAAATAATTAATCTCATATTTCACCGTATCTTTCCGTTCATTCGAGCGTGAGCAAAAGTTTCCACAAAAAAAAAAAAAAAAAAAAAAAAACCCTGAAACTGGAGAGAGGGGGAAAAGTGTGATTATTAACTGGGGCGCGATTATTTTTAACGATATTTTAATTAAAGCTTCAATGAAATGTTAATGAAGCCTATATCATACTTTTAATTTCGCTTCCTAATTAACCATTCCTAGTTCCAAATGTGTTGTGGTTAAATGAACCTTAGGGTATTCAGTAAAAAGGGGAAGAATACGTAATGACACTGTTTTGCCACTTAAATAGCTCTTTTGCGAATAGCTAATGGATTACAAAAAACGAGAACCGTTAAATGATCCAGAAAGTTATTTTTTCTCAGTTTTTTCCCATGCATTTTCTTTTAGTAAATGAGCTCAACGAATCATTGAAACAAGCCATGAAATAAAAGAAGAAATCATTGGAATGGTAATGAGAAGGCAATTATAGTATGCATAATACAGTTGTGAGGACGAGTTTTTATCCGGTAAGAAGAAAAACTGCATTATCTTCAGAATGAGAGAAATACTTTTATGTGAAGTAAAGGAAGAGAAAGTTGGTGTGGTTATGATTAGATAATTCTTTTATCTTAATTCTTGTTTAGAGATTTTAAATGTTTTTGAAACAGCTAAATCATCATTGAAGAGAATTATTTTTAGTAGAACATATATATAAAATTGTTAGACTGAATATACTATATAATTATATTCTATTTAACTATAAATTTTTGAGAAATTTAGAATTTGCGTTTTATAACATAATTGTTGCGCTTTTTAACATAATGTGTTAAGAATTTTGGGAGTTTTCGTTTCTTTCTAAAACGTTTTGTAAATAATCAGTAACACGTTGCAAAAAAAAAAAAAAAAAAAAAAAAAGCAAATGATAAGAAAGTAATTATTTTAACAGCTCGTTTATGAGCAAGCATCTTCAACTTTTTCTATAATACGTTTCATAATTAATTTTTAAGAAGATTAAACAAACAAACAAACAACAGCCTCACTCAAATGTGATTGCAATTTTGTAGCGTTATTGATATCAGTTATCAAGAATTATTGTAATTACTTGTTAAAAATATCTGCATTCTTAGCAGATTTCCAGTAATTTGAAGAAACACAATTCAGCATCAAAATAAAAAATATTTTCACTATACAATTCACATTTTATAGAAGATTCAGATAGACGAGTTACTCGCTCTCATTTAATTACGAGGAAGAATCCAATTTTCAGAGTTGAGCTCCAGCACAGGCTTTCAAATAGTATTTGGAATTTAAACTTTATAAAGCTAAAATATATTTACAGAAAGATCTACATTTTAAAGAGATGAATTATTTTTTGCCCTTAAAATTTATTTCAGGTTTGTTACTTTTAAAAAACTGTAAGAGAAATATACTAAGTGTTCAAAATTACCCCATATTAAAAGAAATACTAAAAGAATTAAAGTAACGCCTTTGGTGACCAGTTGGTTCACCGGAAACATTGGCAAGACTTTATTTCAGTTAAATCTCCTTTGCATAGCCTGTTCTTGTTTTCCTGAAGAAAGAGTTTTAAGCATCCTATTGTGATAAACATAAAATCGTGTTATTTTAATAGCCAGTGTCCATTTTGTTCCGTGTGCACATGAACCATTTTGTTGGAGTTTAGTCCCACGACATCATATTACCATTAAAATTTAATTGAGTGATAATTAATTTTCTAAATGTACCAAGTATTTCTAACTTCTCTTTTTTATTTCTCTATAAACTGGAAAAAATTCAAGTAATTAAATAATAGATTAACTAATAAAAACGGTTTGATTTTCTTTGCAACAATGAGAAATATTATTGAAATTGATATATGAAATATATTTAAATGATGAAAAAAAAAAAGAATCTAGAAAAAAAAAATTACACTAAAAATGAATTGGAATCATCAAAATGTCAATGTAACGAATTTTAAACTCTTTTTTGTTAGCTTTGTATAATAATTCCTAATATCGTGGGGGAAATGCCAAAATCTTATTTAAATATTAATTAATTAAGGTACAAAAAACTCGTTCGTAAATGTATATTCCTACTCACTGCAGTATATATCTGTCGAATTTGTTAGTTCTCAGTTAAACGAATTGATCCACAGACTGTCACCACACCATCCTTACATATTTTCTTTAATTCTTAATAGATATTATGAAAAATGTCAATATATTTTATGATTATTTTTATACATTCTTCTAGATTGCTGTTTTTTAATAGAAGAAAATTTACCTAATTGTTAAAAAAAAAGAAATTTTATTGATGTTATATTTAAATAATAATTACAGAAAATGAAGGTAGGTAGGTATGATACAAAAGATGCGCCGCGTCAACAACAAGCGCATAAAAAAAGAGAAGATGCCTGAAATAAAGTAGCAAAGGACTGGGAAAGATGAAAAAAGAAAATCAAACATCATTAACATTGAATTTCTTTCTATCTTATTTCTATAAAAAAAAACTTTGATGTTTTTTTAATCATAATTTTTTTTAATACTTTGCTTTGTTTTGCTTTATTTGTAGATAACTTTATTTATGAAATGCTGTATCCCCAAATTTATGTGTGCGAAACCGGACCTCATTCAAATCACAACAGTAAAAGGGGAAAAAAAATCAACTTCCAAGCGATTTTATTGAAATATGGATACATCCAACTCCAGGCTCCACAACCTCCGTTTCAAATCTTTTGTGGGCTTCCCAAATCGGTAGAAAGAAGCGCACAAAAGAATGTCAAACATAACGCCCTCGCGCTGACAGTCGCTTCCCATTTACTTGTGTGTTTGTGCATTTACACGCATATATCTCTTCTCTTTGTTGGTTTTTTGGCAGCCACCAAGCGCACCCCCGCAAAAAAAACAGGGATTGAGGGGGGGGGATAGAGAAAAGGTAGGTAGGTAGGTAGGTATGATACAACAGATGCGCCGCGTCAACAACAAGCGCATAAAAATCTTTCTTCAGCTGTTAGCAGCTGTTTTCGTCCTGTGCAAGTCCGCACACAAAGTACGGACAGACGCTTCAAACCATGCACTGTCTGTCTGTCTCTTTCGATGACAGTAATCGCGAGCATTCAGTTGTGTCTGTTTGTGTTTTCTTCTGCCGCGGCAGGGGACGGTCCAACGACAAACGTCTATCCTGCCTTCCTGAGCCGTGAAGAAACGACAGCAGTGGATATACCTTAATTTTAGACTTTCGCTAACTGACTGTGTCAATATTTATGAGGATGCGTTTTTATTTTTTTTTAAATCATTCTGGCCGCCGCATCTGTTATTGATAATGCAAAGCAATCTGGTAACTCGAACAGCAAAAGTGTGCAAGAAATCTGAAACCTACGTTTTTCGCCAGTTCAAGAAAGTTTAAAACCTAAATTCTACAAGGATTCGTGTCAGTTTTAGAAAAAGTATCAAAGAACTTAACTTCCAATATAATAACCCAAATTTTTGATTTTTGCTAGATGATTAAAGCAATACTTAAGCGGATATATTTTTTCATAATGTCTGACTGTAAATGACAAGCTTAAAATACTATTATGAACATCTATAATGTGTAAAAAGCTAAAATAATTAATTTTAAGACCATTTAAAAAGAATTTGGATTCAATAAAGGATCAAGCACATTTTATATAAAACGTCAGAGAACTAACCATTATTTTTAAGATCTAAATTGCCCTTATTTTGGAATTTTCCTTAATTACAAGTGGTGACATTTATTAGAAAATATTTTTCATCTTTCCTGGAGAGGTCAAATGAATACAACATTTGTAATATAAGTATCGGAATGAATGTAAGTTATGAATATAAAATCTGAAACAAATGTTGTTCGCTCATTTTACAGAATCTGGAAATAAGGATTCTGTAAAATGAGCGAAGAGAAAGTTAAGAGAAATGAGTTAAGAGAAACATCGATAAAGTTTTTATTAAAATTGCTGAATTTTACATTTAAAAAAATTAAAATAAGCGTAATGCAATGTTTTTATTAGCATTTTACATGTATTTTTCCTATTAAGAGCTATTCTAAAAATTTTAATTAATTATTATTCGTCTGATTTCTGAAGAAAAATAAAAAAAAAAACTTTAATTGTAAACTGAAAAATAATTGAAGGCATTGAACATCAAAAGAAGCATTCAAATATCAAGAAAAGTATCCGAAACTTAAAAAAAATATCTCAGTTACATAACAATGATAGTCAATTCATAGTCACTTCTTTGTTTTTGATTTTTTTTGAAAAAGATCAACAATTCTAAAGATTTGTCCAATTATAATCATCACTTTTGTGTCCACACAGCCGAAGAGGCACAGCTGAGCTTCCTGTCAACGGATATTTCTCAAATTTGATAGGAATCTGAAATTATGATATTTAGCTCACATGCCAACTCTCTTCCATTTAGTCTGAAGTGCATAATTCCAAAGAAGATTTTTCTAATTTTGAAAAGGTAAAAACGGGAAAATCCATTGAAATCTTTGATTAAATATTTTGAATACTTTCTCTTTGCATATTCCCATGCGAGAAAGTAGCAAGACAAGTACCAGGATGAATAAAAGCTCCAATGATTCAAGAATAGCACCATTTTTTTACATATTATCACAGAATTAATAATGATTAAAAGAACACGTGAGACAGAGTCGTCAACATAGAAATTGAGAAAAAGCTTCTTTAAATTTAGTTTCGCTTTTAACTCTTTTCTCTTAATTAGATTCTAATTATAAAAGTTATGGTTTAAGATATTACTTTTATCTCAACTGTCTGATATATACTGTGTTATGTTTAGAAAAGTTTCGACAAAAAGTTGTATATATTGCTTATGGCCGCGCGACCTTATCTCGGGGAAACATTTTGTTGAATGAGAGGATCTGTCTGCAAGCATCCTGTTGTGTTTTCTACCAAAATGCTTTTATCGACATTGATCGTACAAGATATTGTGCCCCCCTCTTTTGCCACCTACGGATGATAGTCCTGATGATAAGCCGTAATTGGATGGATTGGAGTCTTCGGAGACCCTCTTTGTGGGGTAACTTCGATAGATGGATAATGGTAGAAAGCAGCTCTGGATGAGTAATGTTTTTGCTATTATCATAGCAAAATTGCAAAACTGCCATCCCGCGAGCATGTCGCTTGAATTAATTTTATTCTGATAGGCTTTGTAAAGCTTAAATTTATTAAAATTTAGTTGTTTTCAGAATTTGGAAGTAAAAATATTCCGTAGGTTTGATATAGATATATAAAAGCTGATGGCAGTTTTCGCATTTTAACGGTGGGTGATTTTGAAGGATAATGTATGAAATATAATATCAATACATGTTTAAAAGAATTATAAGAAATATTAATTATCATATACTCATCCTGCAACATTTTCTCAGCTTTGTGTTGTGGATCTAGAGTGCACATTTAGTACTTTTCTAAAATACCAAGCTGATTGATCTAAAAAAAAAAAAAACTCTCCCTTGATTTATCAAAGTCTTTTCATGCATGCATTTTTTGATATGTCAATTTGTGACCCTATTTTTTATTCGCAATCATATTTGAGATTACAAAAGAAATTTTCTCATGAACAAAGAAGTCGAAGGGAATAAAACTAAAAAAAAATTACTTCAAACGTTTCAAACTGAAAAATATTCCTTAAAGAAAAGTGATTATGTTAGGATTCGTAAATTTTTAGGTTTTTGAAACGATGCGAAGAAGTAGATTTTTCTGAAATCTTTTATTAGAATTTTTTTTTAAAATTTGTAGTTGCTTTGAAAAAAGTTGAAAATTTTAGACAATAGAATTAAAAGAAAATACTGATTACACGATAATTTCTCATGCGAGTTTCGAAAAAAAAAAAGAATAAATGTTTCAGTGAAAATACAAAAATAGGAAAAATTCTTGGCCGTAGAAGTTTAATCTAAAGAAAAGTGAGAGTAAAAAATAATAATCAGCCAAAGAATCAAAACAAAATCAAATCCAGACAAATTAATTGAATCAAATCAAAATAAAAGAAAAATCTATCAGGAATTATTAATGAAAGTAGGAGCAGCGAGTATTTAAAGAAACGTCGATCAACTAAAAAAGGAAACAAAGTCTCGGCGAGGGAGTGGGGTGGTTTGATCTTAAACAAACAGAATTAATAAATTAATCGTGAATCGTGAAAGCTTGTAATCCGGGGGAAAGTCTAAAGTAAAATCAATTTATCGGTGTTAGTTGGAACAAGTCAAACACAGTGGTGGATATGTTGACTTCTCTTCTATATCACAGTTGCGAAGTCATCCCTACATGAAACTGATCCCTGGAGATAGCAAAGGGAAAGAAACTGGTAGATTGTGTTGAATTTGTGAAACAGTTTGTCGGAGTTGTAAATGAAAAATATATTCATTGAGTTTAATAAATAATCTCAATAAGCTTGTGAGTAAAAGGAAGGAAATACGTAATAAAGAAGTGGTCCACATTTAATGAAATCTTAAATGTATATTAATCTTAACTTTGACTACTAAAAGTAATTATAATATCCTTGCCCTGGTCTATGATTATGAAGGAGAGTTGAGGAAAATCATATTTAAATAGTTATAATAATGATTATCACCGAACAATTCAAAATAATTCACTTAGTTCACTAATTTGTGACTCGGCCATTGATTCATAGTTAGGGAGTTGGGAAGTCAAGGGAACATTCTACCCGATTTTTTAAAATAAAGATAAGATAAATCAATAATGACTATGCTATGCGAGGTCAAAGTAAAAATCTTCGTTATTCAAAGTAGTCAAATCAAAATAAGTAGTCAAATACTACAGCTCTTCTTTCACTTATTAGAAATACATTTACACATAAAAAATTAATAATTTTGAAGAAATTTTATATTTTGATGGTCTGTAATACACCTTCATATTCTTTACATAAAAAAATTAATTTTTTTCTAAGTGGAAAAATAAAATTTTTGAAATAGTAATATATTTAAGAGATAAACAGGTAAATATACAAGGTAAGCTAATTTTTCAGCAAACTTTTTAATATTCTGCTTTTACTAAACTTACGATTCGATTATAATCATTTTAAATTAAATTACAATAATGTTAACTTTTCCTCCATATTTCAATAATCTACACATGTCTGTGAATAAATATTGATGAATTTTTGGAATCATGACCAATTTCCATTTTTTGAGACGCAAAATAGCATTAATCCACTTGGAAAACATTCAGAGCTTGTTCTTAGCTCTCGCCACATAAAAAACTTCTCATTTTCCTTCCTTCCCCCTGACTGAATCGTGTTCTTTCATTTTGGTAGATTCCTTAAAGTCAGATCTTCGCTCATTACCTCAATTGGCTGCTGTTACCACAAATCGTCGCCGCTACGATCAAGTGCGGTGGCTTACCTAACGGCTGGATTAAAAGCGAGAAGAGCTTTAACAACCGTGGCCATTTTGTTGTGCACGTCCTGGGATTCCCACTTTCGATGGAGGGTCAGTTTATGATCTGCGGAATGACCTCACGTTGGAGTTGATGGCGACGCTATTGGATTTGATGAGTGCTAGCACACCTGCTGATCCAAGGTGTGGAGAAATTGCTCTTCGCACACAGCGTTTTTTTTTCTATTATCTTAACATTGTTCTTTCTATTATCTCAACATATTCTATTACTACAAAATATTTTTTTAAACATTTCCACAAATGGAAAACAAGCATTTTTGTAATTTTATAAGGGAAAATTTTCATGCCAATGAAATTATAAAAGATATTTAGATATAATAACAAAATATTCAGATATGCGATATTACAGTTTTTTGAATCGAATAAAAAAATGAAAATTTTTATTTGTTTTTATAATTTTTCTTTGAAGAAACGACGCACAATTTAAGATTAAAACTTCCTTTAGACGCATGATAAATTCTTAAAAGAATATCTAAAGTTTACTTTTATTTATTTATCTTAAAATAACCTGGAAAAAATATTGGGTAGTTTTTATTGAGTAATAGCTTGGAAAATGAAGCTGATTAACTATCAGGTCAATTTTAATATTTAAATCGTATATCGTTAGATAAGAAGAATCCATCATTTTAGTATTTGCAAATTCTATATCATAACCTGTTTTTCAACGACAAAATTTAAGTATCCAAACCAAGGATGATTCATTACTAGCGTAAGAAAAGTATTTCACTTTGGAGAGGAGATAAAAGAAAAAAAATTTCCATATGAATAGAAATTGAATTGAACTCAAATTGAGCGAAGCTTCTTTTAAAAACACTTTAAATGTTCTCTATAAAAAAAATAAAAGTCTTTAAAAATAATATTATCTCAAATAATATTATCAAATTTACCAATAATATTATCTCAAAATCAAGTCAATATATGTATATAAACCATATTGGAAATGGAAGTTTTTTAAATTTATATTCCAAATGCTATCATAAAAATTTCAATAATAAAAAAGCTACTTTATAAAGAGAGAGGCGGGGGGGTAAGAAAAGAATAGAAACTGAAAATGAAAAGAAGAGAGGAAAAAAATCACATTCCATTGATGAAAAACAAGATATGTTTCATATTTGATTTTTGTATTTATAACGAAATAAAATATATTAATGTTATTGCGATTAGTAGAAAATCAAATGTAAGAAAATCGTGTGACGATATAAATGGAATGGAAATATTGAAGATTACAAATTGACTTGCTGCATTTTTCCGTAGTTGCGCTTAGAACACTTCAGTGCTTCTCTACACTTAAAAAACTATTATCTGTTTTAAACATCAATTAAAAAATGATTAAGTCGATATACAATTATAGGGTAAAAATAGAACATCTTGGAAAGGGAAAAAAAACAATAAAAAAAAAACATCTGGACTGACCTGGTGAACAAAAACATCCGGTCCTCCATCGCTGGGTGTGATGAAACCCCATCCTTTGGCTACGTTGAACCACTTGCATTTACCCCTCCTTCTACCAAGAAAGCTTCCGTTGCCTCCTGAAAAACATGAATGAAAAGAATTTAAATCATTTACGAATTTATGCATAAAATGTTTATTTATTTTTTATAAAATGATAAACATGTCTATGGACACAATTAAAATAATAGTTGTTTGGATAAAAATTATATGTGCATTTCTCCAAAAAAATTATATTTTGAAAGAAAGCATTTAATATTTAATATCGGGCTTGATTTCTATTCACTCTTAAAAGGTAATAAAGATTAAGTCATTCGAAGTTCTTTTAACAAGATCTTTTACAACTTTTAACAAGATCCTTTAACAAGACAACAGTTTCTCCCAACAGTTATTTAAGAAGTGCAAAACACTTGAACTTAAAGTTGCAAGACATTAAGATAAGACGTCTTGCTGCATAATATAGAAAAAAAATGTAGTTATAAATGCAAAATTTACAAAATTATTTTTTAAGAACTTTTTTAAAATGCTTATATGTTACTAAGATGATTACCAATTATCATTTGTAATTGTCTTTATATAATAAATTTACTTTTTTGATACGTGAAGTTATGAATTTAAATATATGAATTTAAAAATAAGACTACAAAATATGAATTCTAATAAATTAACAATATTTAATAAAAATTCAATTCTTAAAAAATTATAACTGAAAAGAATTTAAAATTTAAAATATAACTGAGTAATTTAAAACGGAAGTAACACTTTCAAATAAATTGTAGCTTATTTGGATGAGTTTGAAGGGATAGGATAAGGATAATCCCTTACAATAATTTCAAAATTTATTTATTATCTTATTTTTGATAATATTTGCCGAACTTTTGTAACTAAATTTTCGATTATCACATTGAATTCTATATGTAAATAACACTTCAATCGCATCCTATATCCACATCTTGCAAGTGAAAATTTATTGTCATTTCCTTGAAATCTAAAATGTTGAACGAAACTGCTGTTAGAACTGTTTCTCATTTTCAGTATACAAATATTCGAAAAATCTTCTAGTACGGATATTAAAATGACAAATAAAAAGAGGAAAACGGTGATTTTACAGCTGTGAAAGTTATTGACCTTGTTCTAATCATAGTAGAATTCAGAAATAGACAATCTTTTAATATCTTCTTTTGAAATGTTTTTTTCTGGAGTTCACTTTTTTTAGTAGCAATGGTGAAAAAAGAACATGAACAAAAGGATCCGAAATATAATCTATATCTATATATATACTTATAATAAAGCTCAATCTGTGTGTGTGTGTGTATGTTGGCGCTCTACAGGCCAGACCATTCAACCTACAGCTATCAAATTTGGCAAATGTATACCTTGGAGGCCGGGAATGTGCACCTGGGGGTTATTTTTTCGAATTTTTAACTAGGACTTTATTTATTTAAAAATTAAGCGAAATTTTGGCGTGTTTCTGCTATAACTTCCGAAAATATTACCGCACAAAAAAGATTTTTACATGAAGTTAAAGATCAAAAATTTATCTTTTAAATGATACTAATGTTTTAATCTTAAAATTAAATTTCTAATTTTAATGAATTTTTAAATAAATATTTTAAATATATTTTTCAACAATTTTTTTTTCGTACAAAATAAAAATAAAATTTAAGCTGCTCGAGCACGTTTCGTATTCATGGGAAAAAATTAGCTTTTTTCAAAGTGTTGCCATCACATTGATTAAAGCTCTAACTGAAAATAAATTAAATCTTTTTGGAAATGAAATCTGCAAAAATATAATTTTCGGCAAGTGTCTGTAGGAAATGAAACAATTATAAAATATTATTTTTTCTAAAAAATAAATTCAAGAAAAATTATTTTATGATCTTTTACTCTCTCTATATTATTAATCTAATAAATCAGTTTTATTTTAAGGCAAGTTTCGTTTAATATGAACAGGATATCCATTCAAATCATGGCCACACAGCTATTTTGTACAACTTTAGTTAGACACAGATCTGCTAAAATGGTCTAAATGGAAAATAATTATATTTTATGTAACTTGATTCAATAAATGCTCTAATAAATAATGAATTTTTGATTTTACATAAAGCTTCTGCTGTGGAAATCACGTTTAACAAAATATTCTTGAAACACTAATATTTTAAATAAAAAGAGTTAATTTCTAATCAACTAAATCAATCACTTAAACTGACTGATTTATGAAAATTTGAATATCACTATTCAATAAAAAAAAAAGGATAATTTTAGATTTTCCATCGATCGTTTCAAAGAAAATACGTCAATCACCGGACAGGTTTCTCAAGATTAATTGGTCTAAGATTATGAAAATTTTGAGTTTTTCTAAATTTTTAACATTGAAAACTTCATAAATAAGTCTTAGTTGATCGTGGAAAATAGGAACATTCATTCATTTATTTAAAATTTGGTGTGTCCAGAATATTTCTCAGAATATGATACCTTACTGCATTAAATTTAGACTTCATAATTTTTGAAATATATTTATAAGCCGGAACAAAATATTATTATTGATTTCATTTCAATCCTTTTGAAAGCAAAACTAAAAACTGAATTCTATGCTGAATCTGAGAAATTTTTGTTGAATTATTCTTTGAGATATTACATAAATTATGAAAAATATTTTATAGTTCACATAAGACTTATATACCGAGCGATTCTGTTTGCAATACTCATATTCAATAATAATAATAATAAATAAATAACAATAAAGATGATAAATTAAATAAAACGCTTTTTTTATTAAAATATATCTTTATATTAATTGAAATTTCATCATTTCCACTTTAAATAAAAGTTGAAGTTTTACCGGAAATGACAACAAATTAGCAAAATATATATAGTAAATTGAACGAAATGATCTAAACAACAGTATAAGTTTGGTATGACTATCAAAATTGGAAGATTAAAAATGTTTTGTTTGAGAATCTATTAAGAGACCAGTTACTTAAAATATTTAATTGAAAATTGTAGCGAACAATAATATTGTCGAACCGGCTGGTCGCCAAAGGCGGCTAGTAAATGATAAAATAAGTAAAATTTCAAGAAGTCATTAAATAAAAGTAAACTATCATTGTCAATACAACATGGAAAAAAGAAGTCCACTTTAATAAGAATTCTTCCATATTTCTTCTATTGAACAGAAGAAATTCTCATAGACAGTATTTTGCAATTGGAACAAATATCTCAAGTTCGGAATGATCAAAAGTAATGGATATGGACGGACATATCTTAGTTTTCAAATTCCATAGGAATTATATATGGTAATTTGTGATCTCAGTACATGCTATAGTAATCGTTAACATCATTTGTCGAGGTTAACCAATAAAAAAAATAGAAATCAAACCGGAACCTAACAATTAAATTCTTCATTTTAATGGAACAAATAAATATGCACTGACTTTCATATTCAAGCGATTTGGGTGCGTTTTATGTTAGAAAGGAAAGATTTTACAGCTTTTAATAAATATTCATTCCTTGCAACTAAATCGAATATTTTAATTAATTTAATTTTAACTGAAGAGCTTCAGATAAATTTATTAAAAATTGAAGAATTATAGGCTGATCTTTCATATTGCATAAAGTGTTATTTGTGGAGGAAAGGGATATTTATTATTTTCTAGTAATACGTTTTTATTCTAATTATTAATATTTTTTAAGAAATAAGAAAGCAATAGATCTAGTTCCCTATCTCTAATCTTTGTCCCAATTTTACTATCTTTTTTGATATAAAATTTCATGACCCCTAGATATATTATCAATAGTGGTCGGATCTCTCTTGCCTCAATTTTGATTTCGAAATCTTTCGTCAGTTTATATAGAACAAAAACATCCCGAGAAATAATGTTTAGCCTATAAAGAAAGTACTTATCCAAGGATTTAAGCCAATTCTCTTAAAATTTAAATTGAATAGAACAATAATATAATGCGAGCATGAGGCACCTTGACAAACGCACGTCTATGTCTCTAAATTTTGAACTGTTACAACAAAATATCCTCATTGATTCCATAATCCCCTTCTTTCCAAAATTTCCTAAACGTTAATCTCCGGAAGAAAAACCAACGTCCTTCAAAGCCAGTCCCATTGGCACAGAAAAACAACACTACAATAGCCTGGCGGAACAACATAAATACTAGACAACGTCTCTAATAACGAGCGTCACGACGTAAAAAATTGCGGCAATAAAGTAAGGAAGTGAGAGCAAAAAATTAACAAGCCAAAGCGAAAAAAGAGCAAAAAAGGGGATGATCCTGTGGAAGCCAATTTGCAGCCCTAAGTAGCAACATAAATTTAAGCTTATGTACATAAGGGAAGAAAAAGAAAAATCCCATCTCCCCTCTACTCGAAGTATGGGAATCTTGATTGAGGAGTACTCCACCCCAAAATTCAGACGAGAATCTCAGCAACGGGCCTAGCACGTGCCTTGCGAACAGTAGTGTCACTAAACATGCTTGGAACACCCCCTAAAAGTGCCCCGATTTTTTTTTTCCGGAGAGAACGAGAGAGAAAGCCGGTGCGCCCCTGACCTTAGGAAATGATGTCCCCCTTTCTTGCCCCCTCCCTTGGTCTTATCCCGTAAAAATAGCATCCCCTTGTCTGCTGTATTGCCTTCCCCAAAGAGAAGCCGCTCTCGCTTGTCGGCGGACGTTTTGGGGAGAGATTTTTCTGTCGTTGCGACTTTTACGGTGATTGTTGTGAAATTGAGATTTGGAATAGATAAATGACTCGGCTAGGGATCGTAAAAACGAACATTTTTACGGCAACGAAGCATAAGAACGATCTTTTAGTCATTTAGTCTTTGCGAATGAAAATTTCCATACTCTCACTCGATACTATTCTTATTTCTTTCAGTGGCAGATATTTTCCATCTACAGGCAGTGTACATTATGAGATCAATCTTTTTATGATAGGGACCCATTTAATTTCATAATTCACCACGTTTCAAACATGTTACTGATTCGTTTAAATGAATATATATTTTATTAACTTTGTAAATATATATTAGTTTTTATTTATTTCTTATGACTAAATATTTTCCTGAATTCACATTTGTGCACAATATTATTAAAAGCAAATGTTCAACGTTTAAGAATATTCTATACCTAAGTGAAAGTAATGAAGAATATAAGAACCTAACCAATTATTTTTCATTAACTATTTATATTATCCTAATACTTTTAGCAAAAATATTTATTTGGCTACTTTAAAATTAAAGCTCTTTTTATTGACCTGTTTTTGTCTCCCCTCTAAACCTAAAGACACTATTAACTCCCTGACTGCATTGTTAGAAAGTCTCCACTCTTTTAGTTTCTCTGAGAATTCTCCATAAGGGGGATTTGTAACTTTTACATAGAATAAACAAACATAATTTGCGATACAAACTGTAATAAAGGAATGTTGCAGCGAAAAAAAAGGTACATTTGAATTTGAGACGTTCAAATAATACTAAATGCTTGATTATTGATGTTTTTCATAATGAATATTTATGGAAAATAAATGGATATCATAAAAATTAGAATACAAATAAATAAATAAATGTGAATAAGCAATGCAAGCATTCAGGAAAAAATAGAGCTAGATATAATATTCATCGGATGCAATAAGATTAAAATGAATAAAACATTTAATGATCTACTTTGAAATTTTTTTCATAATCTTTAATTTAGCAAAAGATTATAATTTTCAATTACCTTAGATCATATTATAGCTTATTTCCATTTGGCATAATTTATCTTTGTACTATCTTGATGAGCTAAGAATACGTAAATATTTTAATATATTCTCTGAAACTTGGCAATTTAACTTATTAAATAAAAACTTTATATGAAATACTTCAAAAGAGAAATAAATATATTTTGAAACATAATTTTATAAAAGCTTTCAAAAGTAAATAAGTAAAAAAGTTAGGCATTTACCAGCAAAATTGTAAGTTAGAAATAATTACAGAAAACGCTCATCTACATATATCTACAAAAAACAATTTAGAGTAAGAATAATTTTTATTCGGTTTTTGGTATATTTTATTGAGTAAAACCTGTTTCTTTTTCTTCTTCTTTTTTTTGCAAAAAATAGTCATCTATTTAAATGTTATACAAATTTTCCAATAATCTTGATATAATCTCTATTTTTCCAAGAAATTTCTCGATTGCATTCGAAGATACTATATTTGAATGATTTTATTTCAAAATTAAAGGCCACAAACCATTTATGACATAGTTGAAAGAAAGTATGTTTGATATTGTATGGTTTGAAAGACTTATTAAATCATACATATATCAAGATAAAAGCTTTGTAAAACAAATTCCCATTGATTATATATACTGTGTAATGACTCATTTTTGAAAAACTTATATAATGTTATTATATTACATGGTATATGTAGATGAAAGAGAGAGAGAGAGAATTTTCTAAAATTAATACAGAATTAATCCGAATTCAAAATTTTTAAACTGTATATACAATTTTTCTTACTAAAAGGAATTAACATTTCTTTCTGTTAGTTTGTCTGTCTTATATCTATTAATGTTTTTTTTCATATCTGGTACGAAGAAATAAAAAAAATCATTAAAAATAATTTCAATTTTTAATTATTATTCCGTTTAAAACCTGCATTTTCTCATTTGAGCATTGGTAATCATGTTTATAATTTTTTTTTCCAATGGTGGAATAATTTTGCTGCTAGATGTGTATGTGTTAAACGGTTGCAAGTCACAATTCCAAATATATATAAATTGTGAAAATTATATTTAAAAGAATAAATTTAAATCTCAAATGTTCAAACCTAAAATCTCTTTAAATTCGTAACATTAATTTCTGTTGAAGATATGAAGATATAAGAAAAATGGATGTATCTTATTATTAGTGGCTAATTCAGTTTACATGTTTCTAATATCGAGAAATAATCACGTGAATAAATTTGCACTGCATTTCAGACATGAATATCACAGGTAAAAATCGACGAACGCTTATTCCAAGATAGAAATAAATAAAAATAAATAAAATATAATTATATTAAAGATAAAGAGTCGTGTTTATTTTCGTTGTTTTCGTTGAACGAATGTCCAGTTGATGTAAAATCCTTTATTTTAATTAGAGAGTCAAATTTCTGCTAATTAATCTTAAGAGTTATTATTTGTTATATTTATTAAAGTTGAGAGTTATATTTATTAAAGTTGTTTCTAAAATAAAAAATTATTTTTGTGTTTAATTGAAGAGGAATGATACAATTATATTTAGAATTTTTAAAATTCTACAAATTTTAGAAAAGTAGTTAACTGTGTTGATTCTCATGAATTAGTTAAAGTCTTTAGACTTTTCTTTTTTCATCGGCAAGTTGTTAAGTTTTCCATGAGATTTCAATAAAGTTAAAGAGATTATCTGTCTGGTATGATGGATTGAGAAACCATCGTTAAAATTAAACCTTATTTCTTGACACATATACATTGGAATATTCTTGTAGCCTATCATATTTTTAAAAAAAATCTATTATCGACTTTGAATTATTATTAAAATTGTTACATTTTTTACCAAGCGGCAGAAAATTACTTACAATTTAAATTTCTGATATTAAAAAAACCTGCTACAATTTCTATCATAAGATTAGAAAAGGGAAAAAAAGTAATTTCACACCTCTCTTCAAAATTCCGCTCAAAGGAAGAATGAACAACGATAACACTAAACCTATCACCGGTTTCAATCCAGCGACTCTATCTGAACCTATCTACCGCACACACCTATAGAGAAAAAAAAGGGAGGGGGGAACAAACGCGTGAAGGACGAGTAAGGATGGCATACCTTTCTTCGATCCCAATCTCATGCCGGAAGCATTCCAGCGTACCTCTTCTGCAAACCACAGCCTCTTTCCGAGAACAAAGCTCCGCCCAGGCATCGGCTCTACATAACTGAGTTGTTTGTCACTTCAGTGACTCAACAAGAGGCATGAGGCCAAGAACACGAAGCACTTCCATTGGCCCCAGAAGTGGCTATGACGCGCGTGCTAACAACCGCCTTCCTTCGCATTTTTAAACACGAAGTTTGTTGACTTTCATCCAGCTTGACAGACCGACTATGATGCGAGATGGATTTAAATATCTTCAAGTTTTTCGGTGGTATTTATATACGAGCAACTACGCAGTTATCCTTCCTGGCAAGGTGAAAGCATTGTTGTGATTGCTGGGAGGGCTTCAATGCCGTTTTGGTCTGGGATAGAAAAACAGTTGGTATGCTGAAGTTTTAAATTCAGCGTTCTGAATTGAAAATTGTCGTCATTTAATGGTACTGCCTTCAGCGTCTTGCCCTTTCTGACTATTAAACGTTTTTCTTCGTTGTGAGAGGAGGAAATAATCATAGCTATTTTGTAAAGAAGCGTATTAATATGAATTATATTTATCTTAAATATTCAGGAATATATATGTATGTATTCAGTGTAATCATACAGAAAAAATATTTCGTAAAGATATCGGAATAATAAATCCACAACATTTATAACTGTTGAAATACAGATGATATCTGTAGTTTATAGGAAAAATTCCGCTAGTGAATAATTTATATTATTTTCACAATATATCAATGATTTTTTCCCTTTCCCTTCTAGCAGTGAAAATAGAGAATTCCAATTTAATCTGGAATTTACTGATAGGAATGCAATCCAATTAATATAAAACTGATCTTAAAATCCTTAACTGTGACATCCACATATATTTTTTAAAAACTGCGATTTTTCTTGAAAAAAAAATATTTCTATTAATGTTGATAGGCTGTCACTATAGCAAATGTTGTAATGGGTCAAAAATTCTGTTCTTCGAATAACCACAGTTACGTGTATGATTAAGTGTTTAGTGATTTAAAAATAGTAACATTAAAAGTAATGACTTCAACTGTATTCTACAATTTGCAGAATAAAGTAGAAGTTTAGATTTCCTTTTGAATCCAACTTTAAATAAGTCATAGGCTAATTCAAGAAAAACTACAAGTAAAAAAAAAGTTTCCTGAGTGTATCAAATTGCTAATTGAAAACTATAGCTTCGTGCTTAACTATATGTTTAAATTTCAAATCCTTTGTGAAGCGTCATTACATAATGACAGTCAAAAATAACTGTAAGCATTCACATTCAGCAATAGCGACAATAACATCGTTCCTTCTAATTTCCAGCATGGAATTGATGAGTAAATTGACCATAAAGAAGGTTTAAGTCATTACAATGTCCTTACCGAAGTCCACAGAAAGAAAAGTCCTGCATATTATAGAACCTAAATTCTGGATTATCTATTATTATTTTTTATTTCTTTTGAATATATTTCCAAATATTTATTTAATTATATATCCCAATATTAAGTAACATATTTGTGAATAAAATAATTGCAAATTTTGAAATTTCTTCTTCATTGTGCTAGTAGTTTTTTACTATATGCTTATTTAATTAAATATAAAATTAGATTTAGAAGCATTAATCTAAAGAAAATCCATTTTAACAAAAGAGAAAACTACACAAAACGACATCTATTAATGAAATTAGACATAATCAAATATTACATGATCTGATAAAATTATAAAGTTTATTTTTCAGGGAACCAATGAGAATCACAAATTTTAGTTTGAGTACTATTCACTTTCATGCCATATATCCAAAGATTTTCTTTTTCAAGTTATTGAAAATAATCATTATCAGTTACATGAATTTTATCCCACACATGATTTGATCATTTAAATGTTCAAAAATTTTCCTCTTCTTAAAATACTTGATTGCGTATACTATCATTCTGAATTTCAAACTTCAAATAAAATCAGTACATAATAATATAGATTCTTAATGAAAATCTCACAATAATAGTTCAGTATGCGCAAACGCAGCCAAAGATTAAGAAAAAAAAAAAACACGCAATTTATTGAGATTATATAAAAGCAGCACAATAATGGATTTTAAATAAAATCTGCACAATAATGCTACACGTAATTTTATTGCGCGTAATGATTTTTTTTGATTCACATAAAATCAATTAGATTCGAAAAAAAATCTTAGAGAATTTGGATAATATTAACATTATCTTCTTACAGGACTGAAATATTAAATTTGCCATTCTTCTTATTTTTTTTCAAACATTAATTTTTCAAAATTTTAGAAAGTATTCATTAAATACTGTTTCTATTTTCTATTTTATTGAGAACAAATTTATTCTAGAAATTTTTCTGAAATAAATTTATCCATGTTAAAAAAAATTATATTTCGCAAATCAAAATAATCAGCAAATTTATCCATAATTTTCAAAATTATTTAAGAATTCCTGATTAAGAAATTGTTACTGTAATTCACTATGAGATTCCTTAATTTATTTCTTTTGATTAAAAATTATCTTTTCCATGCTGTCTTCATTAAATTTACTTTATAAAGTTATATTTGAAAATAAAAAATTTCCTTTGTTTTTACATATATAAATATGAAATCGTTTTATTTATTTACACAGATATTTAGTCTAGAATTTTTTGTCTTTGTTGATCATGTAATGCTGAATATTTAAGTCCCTATCACCTCAGTGTCCACGAAACCTTTTCAATTGCTTACAAATCTTAGATTATCTCAATGGGCTGCTGTAAGTTCACATTTCCTTAATATTTAAGTATATGTGAACGCATTCTTATTAAGGTTGCATGCCATCTTAATCAATTACAAAATAATGATTTTTATATTGGACAGGGTAATTTAGCAGGGATTTGAAACCCTGTACAACTGTTAATAAAAATCATATTAATGATGAAAAACTCTAACCAAAGTAAATTTTTCCAATTCTAAATTTTAGAAATTACTGCAGGAAATTTAATTTTTAGGTGTGTTTTCAAACCTAATCTGTTTTACACTTTTTAAGAACACTTCACTCATTTTAAGAAATTTTTACATAAATAAAGATTTTTAAATTCTCTAAGAATCTAAATATTTTTACCTAAAAACTTTATGGTTTGAAAAATTAGTTTTTTAAGTAAATAAACCGGAATCTTTTCCGTTCACTAAATTTCCAAATTATTAAGAATACTTCATTTGCAGAATTTTAGAAAAATATGCATGTGGATGTAAATGAAAATATTTCAATAGAACATGAATTTTGTGAAAAGACAATCTGCTTCTTTGCAGAAGTTTACTTTAAGAAGGAAATGTAGTGTTGTAATAAAAAATAGAAATTATTGCTAAGGTATTATATTATGTTATCAATAGGATCTTCGTATTTTCAAATGCCATGAAACAAATTGCTTATTTAAGTAGATACATTTTTTAGATTTATTTTAATAGTTTATAAAATAAAATCTGTTGTCAAGATAATGATAAGATAAATAAAATAAAGTTATACGACTAAATTAAAAAGAGCAACATATATTAAAATATTGAATAAATAAAATTAACTTTTGTTATAAGAACAGAAAAATATTAAACAAAGAGAAGCTATTAAAGATATTATAATTTTGAAGGACAATTTGAATCTGTATTTGAATTCTTGTTGTGAGATTAAAAGTAAAGAATACTATATCTTAAGTTATATTTTTGATCATTATGGAATGTAGATTCAAGTATATAATTAAATAGCTAAAGAAATTACACGGAAATGTAAGAAATGCTTTTCGCTTAATAGTTTATATTTTTCTAACTACGTTAACATAATAAGCAATTTGAACTTTCTTTATTTAAGTGGGAAAAAAGTTTCACCGTATTTAATAAGATCTGTATGTATTTTCTGTAGTGACTTCGGAAGTGGGATTTTATAGATTTATTGACTATCATTGAAACCTTTTGAACGAATGCAATTTAAATGGATTCAACTCGATCGGCTATCATCTACAAACTGCATGTTTTCCCATGATATACAGTAACAAAATTGTCTTTCTTCTTCCTGTAAATTGCAAAATTTATTCCAAAATTGAATTGGCACTATTTTTTGACTTTGAAAAAATAAATAGAATTGTTTTCCATGAATAATTTCAAACAGAGAATTAAAAAAATTCTTATAATCCTTTTTATTATTTAAATATAATTCTTATGTTTTAAATATGTTATCAAGGTAAGATATTTATTTAAAAAAAAAGGGTTTTGGCCCGGTACAGTTCGAGAAGCTCATGATGGATTCTGAGCTGAATTATTTAATTGATTATCTATATCAAATTTGGATAAGGGAGTGCAATGGAATAAATTTTGATAGCTTAGTTGCTGTCCATTAGATAAGATTTCACAAAACATCTCTTATTAAAAACGTTAGGAAACTATTAAAAATTACCTCTATTAAAAATAAGAGAAGGAAAGGTGATAAAACGAGGGAGAATATTTATCAGCCAGAGAAGAAAAAAATGAAATCTTATTCATTGAAAAAGATAAAATCATTCATCTATCCGCATTTTTATATTATAGGCTATTGAGAAATGATAAAAAAACTTCAAAAACTGAATATTATTTTTGTTTGTGTTTACAAAAAAGTTATATTTCAAATATAAAAGTTAATATAAAGTTAAAGTTAATATAAAGTTAAAGTGAAATATAAAGTTTCAAATATAAAAGTTAAAAGTTTGAGAATAATTATGCTCATTCTTATCTTTGAAATTCTTTCTTTGGAAAAAAGATATTTCTTTGCTACTCACTTTTAGTCATATTACAATTAAAAGAGAAATTTTTAAATAAGAATTTTTTTAACTTCTTGCAGTTATCGGTTTATTTTCTATATAGAAAAGTGAAAAAACTCCAGAAAGACAATTTAAAGAAGTACTGTGCTAAAATTTGAAATATTGTTAGGTATACTTTATATTTTTCTAAATACTAAAACAAATTTATTTAAAGGAATTCAAAGTTTTTAAACTCTGCTACAAATAAATAATAAATAAATGCATTCAATACAATTAGCGTCAGTATGACGTCAGCAATAAATTTTGCGTAATATATATATGCTTACAATATACTTAAAAAATTTATTGAAGACCTCTTCGATTTACATTTTTTCCCTTGAATTTTTTTATTATATCTTGAACAATACATCATCCATAATGTTTTGGATAAAAATAAAAAATAAATAAATCTTGCTTCTTTGGTAATATATATATTTCAAGTTTTTATAATCTTGCATTCGATTTCCTTAAAATCGTGCTATTAATTTTGTAACAAATTGAGTGCATGCAATTATTAATGTATTTATACTGTCTCTATCATAGAAATGCCCAATTTTGTAGCATAAAAATAAGAAACAGTAGGTATAGTTACAAAAAATCTAACAAATTTATTCAGATAATTTTTTTTTCATTTTAAAATTTATATAATATGCGATTATTTTATATTAATCCATGTATAATATATAATAGTGCTCAATCGTATCCAGGTTTTTCACACAGAAATATTTGCATAATACAAGGATACTTACCAAAACATTTAAATTGTGGATTATATAAAATTGGCTGCTGGTATGAAAGTAAAACACATTTCCTGTTATTTTAATCACTTTCAAAGTGTCACAATGATTTCTAACCAATTTACTACAAGATAAATTTTTCCGATCATTTTTTTCAAAGTTCATTCTATGTATTAATGTATAGTAAAAACTTAAATGCTGGCTGTTTACTTTGACGTATTAAATGTAATCTGAATTGGCACGATAATCATTGCCTTTCTAGTTACATTAGAATTTCTTACAGCAAACTTTCAGGTTTATTTCCTTTTAAAAGCCCGAAATGTAATGAAGTTAATCTTATAAAAGTAGGATTAATTATAAATTTCTATCCCTTTTTTTGTAGACTTTTGTTTATTGTTATTTTTTGGGCACTCTAATTAACTTGTACTAAGTATAAAATCAGAGAATATTAGTATCGCTTACAGAAATCATTAATTTAAAATAAAGAAGTTTCAAAGAATATCTATATTTTTTCGGTATTTTTTAAGTATGCGTAATGATTTAAAATTTCAGTTTTAGCTTGAAAAATAAATACATTTCAAACGGGAAAAGAAATGTCAGAATTTTCCCTAACTTTTTTGTTTGATTTGCATTTTTACCAGATTCCAAACTCCTTCAGACGTTTGCACGAATATTTCAGAAATAATATACTAATAATTCAATATAATATTATACTAATAATTCAATTTAGTACTAAACTAATAAATAAATGATATGAATACCTGAATAAGTAGATGAAAACTCTTAGTAAAAGCATTTCAATCACTAAAGATTGACTATTTCACTTCGTTGTTTTGTTTTCGCACGCTTTTAAATTTATTTCTGGTTTCAAAATTTATTTTCGTTTTTTTTTCTTATCATTAATTTTTTTGCAATGCAAACTGATGTCATGATTAAAATTATCCTTAAATTTACACCTCTTTCAGAGTTATTCTGATCAAGTGATTTCTATCACTTGTCTTAAGTTAGGAATTAATTTTTTACGGAAACAATGCAAGCCGCATATAATATTTTAAAGCATATTGCATTTGTAGTTTTATTCAATATCATATCTTCTTGTTGATATTTTACAATACATTTATATTATGTATAAAATGCATTTATAGTACATTCTATAAATATGATAATGATCATTTTAAACTGCTCATGCAATGCATCACATACATTTGTTATTATCATAGCCGCTAGAAATTTTCAATAAAGTAGAATTCCAGAAATAAATGATTGTATCTTCTCTTTTTAATTAAAACTTATGAATAAAAAGAAGGATTCTGTAAGTAGAATATGTATCGTTCCAAATATGTATCATTCAGCATATCCATCTCTCTTTTTTTAAATTATTTTCCAGTTTTGTCAATGAATTGAAAAAACATATATATAAGTTAAAATTAATTCTGCTGCATAATTTCTTATGAACATAAATTCTAATAACGATTTCTATTTTTAAAACTAATCTTTATGAAAAATTATAATATTAATTTATTTATTTAATTCTTTAAATAAATAAATTTAACGTTAAATACTTTTTATTACTACTTTTATTACTACTTGTTTTTTTTTTAAATTGATATTATAAAAATTTATAAAAAGTTAACGAAAGCTTGGACAGGATATATAATCCAGCATGGAAAGGTTTCCCTTTTGATATAATATTAGAATTAATTCAGTACTTATAGAATTCATAACAGAAATGCATATATATTCAGTTATAACAATGGAATTGAACGTAAACATTTAAAAGTAGTTAAAAAATTAGTCATTAAAAGGCTTACATTTTAGTATGTCAATTTAAAAGCATTTACTAAAACAATAAATTGCAATTGATAGAATACAGTCCAGAATTTTTGAATAATGATTGGTCGGCTTTAAAATTTCAAAAATATCTTTTTAAAAACCAAAAACCAAACATGATCTTGTGTAAACTGCTCAGTTATACCAAATTTTAAACTTAAAATAGCATCAGCCTAATCAAATTTTAATATAAGTTAGTCTTATAAGTCTTTCAAACAAGTTAGTAAAGAAAAAATACCATAATACAAACTCACCATGCTTTTTTTACCGACTTTGAAACATTTACACAGTGGATTGCGAGTATCCATTATTAATACACATTTAAAACTTATTCACAAATTTTTATCCTGTCTCTTTCACAATTTCCAATGCTAATGTAATAAACGACGAAGCGCATTTACCAATGAATGCACAATTTGAAACGAATTTGTCTTATGAAAAATTCATCGATACTTTACTTTTAGACCATTCCTCTCAGTATATATAACCCGAACGTGAAATCAACGTTAAATCACCGTGCTTCTCGTATAAAGCATTCAAAGGAAGTGGGGCGCATTACCTAAGAGCCAGGTTAAACTGTCTCCTCCCTTATCCATCTTTAGAGGGGTGCATTTTAGGGTGTAAGGTTCTCTTTCTCCCCCCCCTTTTTTTTGCCACAATTTTTTCCTTACTTCATTTTGCAGTGGCTTACGTTTCTCTCAAAATCAGCACCGTATTTCTTGCAAGATTGATTGATGATTAGAGTCTGTATTCATTACCTTTGGACCTTTAATTGCGTGTTTAATGAAAGAAAATGGAAAAATCAGGTTTAATAGCGATAGTATTTTCTACTGAAATTTCTAAATTTAATTTTGATTATAAAAAAAATCAGACATCAGAAACACAGCAGACTTCATTAAAAGCATTAACATAGCAGAATTCTTAACATTTAATGTTTCACGGTATTATAACACTGTATTCAATGCTTTAATTGCTTAATGATGTACAACATTACAGTATTGTTTATTGTTGCTTGCAGCATAATATAATTGCTTGATTACTGTTTTACATATTTTAAATCATTAAAGTAATACTTAAACCTTTAAAAACATTTTTGCAATGCCTAAATTTTTATATATTCAGGATTTTATATGATTAATGTGTTACATATTTAATACTTTCCAATATTAAAGTAATTCCATACGATACGTGTTTAATATTTCACAGCATTAAGCACAATTTTTATGACATAAATAGCCTTTGTCTTTAAATAGGAAAAACAACCAGCATACTTTCATTTACTTTACTATCGAATTATTGCCTTTAAACACGAATATTAAGGATAAATTTTTTAATGATATTTGTCCTCACTAATTTTTCTAAGAAAGACGTAGATTTAAAGTCGAATTGTAAGATGCTAATAGCTGTGAACTTATTGATTAGTTTAACTAAAATAGCTAACGTACACATAACTCAGCGTTATAAGCATCAGGGGCACAAGATGTCGTTACATTATGTGAAGCACAATACAAATAACATGTAAAAAGTTGGATCCTTTATGATGATTATTATGAATCCTTTTTCTTCAAAACACATTTTTAAAATTAAAATTTTATAATTGTTTTGTTATTTTTGTTCGTCCTTTCTACAGATTTTGCTAAATTTTAATTAATCTTGTAATGGCAGTCAGAAGCAAAATGAATCTTTTTCGTAGTAGTTTAAGTATAAATATATTTAAAAACATGACTATTTTAACATATTCATGACTATTTTTCTGATAAAGATTTTTTCTTAACATACATATCTGATCAAGATTATGTATAAAGTCTGTTAAGTTCTTTCTGAGAAATCATAGCTCATCTTAAGTAACAGGCATTGAAATAAAAAGATGTAATATTTTATTCACAGCCGAAACAATGTTCTTTTTTTATCATATTTTCAGAATCTATACATTTCACTTATAAAATGCGTTTGTTTCAAAGTGCCGTTTACTCGAGAATTATTAAATCAATTATTATTTCAGAAGCAATCACTATGCCTCTAAGAAAAACAGATTACTATTTAATACTGATATATATATTTTTTTAATTTCATGATTTTACAGCAACTTGGTCAGACACACATAATTGATTTTACACTGCTGAATATCTCTATAATATGATACCCATACACTAATTTAATTTAAACAGAAATTAGAATATTTTGCATGAAGTTTATAACATATGTGAATTGGGGGTCATTCCAACTTTTCCTCTTTTAATTAAAGACCTGGTATTTTTTAAAAATAATTTAGTCTAATAATTCTCATTAAAAATTATGCAAACTTAAATTATTTAATTCTTTAGATTAAATCATACATTAATTTAAATATTAAAAATTATTTTTCACTGCCAAAATCATTAAACCAAACCAGTTTAAATAACCTGTGAATAGATCACTACTCTTGTTTCATTCAAGGAGGAAGTTTCCTTTCCTGTTTTGCAGAATTCTTCACTTCCTCAGAAACACACTCCTTTATCTCCACCCCCGACCACCAGAAAGGGAGGCCTTCCTCAACCAGGATGTCGTTATTTTTTAGTCAACAACTCGACATGACCGATCTACTTCAGATATCCAGATGCAAAAATTTTTAAGCGATTTCCTTCTGACCGAGAGCTTACACCCCCTTGCGAATCGCCTAAACGAGAGGTGGGGGTGTTCACTTTGAGTCCCTTGCATAGCGAAGCAAAGAGGAGTCCCAAAGTGAGGGTGGTAAACCGTTTCCTTTTTTCTGTCTTTTTTGTTGTTGATATTTTTAATGGAGGGTGCACAGAGGAACTTCAGAACATCATTTCCGGAGCATGGGGGTGTTGAGTGGATGGTGGGGGAGGATGTGTTGGAAGGTTAAGGCCAGATGTTGGCATTCTACACAGTTTACCGTTTGTTGTCGACCTCGGCCTGCTGTTTGGTACACTTAACCTACATTGATTCGGCATAGGATATAAATGTAGGAAATGAGAATACATTCAATGTTCACAAAGAATTCATCGTTTAAAGTAAATGGTGGCTTTGTTTTCAAGGGAAAAAATTGTATTATAAGACATGGGATTCGAAGCTTAAAAAACATAAAAGCAAAATATTTCTCTCATTGAGTAGAAGTAGGAAATGTATATTAATAGAAAAATCGTAATATTAACATAAGTGGTTAAATGTCAGATCATGATTTTCTAATATTAACATTTTAAAATTCAATAAAATGAAATACAATTTTTTTAGGAATTAAGCATTTTCATGAAAGAGCGATAGTAATGACGACTTTGGTTTAATATTTCAAAGCTTTTAATATATTATAGAAAACAGCAGTAAAGGTTTTATTTACCATATATGAACATTTACCGATCTTGTTATGCACTTGACAGCGTCAAAACAAAAGAAATATTTAACAGCTGAAACCAAATTTGAAGGGAAAAAAATGCATAAGCGAAGAAAAATTTATTTTTTTAAATAAAAATTTCGACTGGTCAAGCAAGTAGCGTTGGCATTTGGTTCATATATGGCAACGCTACTAGCCTGGTTATGAAACACAAATTTATAAATTTGTAATCGGCATTGGCTAATTTATTTCACTAAAACATAAGTTAAAATATATCCTTGAAATCTAATGATGAGAAATCTTTATAGAATTATTAGGTGGAAGAATAATAAAAAAAAATCATATTTTTTAAGCTGCATATTTTGGCAAATACTTCAGGATAATTATATTTTTAATTCCTATCATTAGTGAATATTTTTTTGGCAGAATACTATTGTGATTATACTTTATCAAAAAAATCAGATTTAAGTTATAAATTAGTAATTCTGATACTAGATATTAAACTAATATTTATGAAAATAATGTTAGACTAGAAAAACGCTTTCGCACAAATCATACAACTGACAAATTTAGGAACGCAACAGATAACTGCAGATTAAGATAATAGAAATATGCTGTTTTATGTCATTATTTAAAAGGTATAATGGCATAAAAAAGTGGTAAAATATGGCTGTTTCAGAAAAAACACTGTTATAACAGCATTACTATTTAAGGCTTAATTAAGTGCTGAAAGCCCAGTATATGTCCCCTTTGATCAATAAACACGAATGATTGTTTAAAATAGAAATGTTGTCTATGACTTCAAAAAATGACGAATACCAGTTTTAAGGATCGTTTGGTTAAAGCCTCACGAAAAATTAATTTTCAAATATCGTTTAATTCAAAGTAAACCACAAAGCTATTAAGAAAACAATAAATGTGTAGTAAATAAATATCTTTCTTTCTCTAACAAAGCCACACAAAGAAAAATCATATCAGAAAAAAATGGCAACTTTTGAAGCCTCTTTTGTCATATAAAAAATTTCTTACTTTCTCTCAATTATTCAGCACCATGCATCATTAAATAAAAAGCAACATGCTTGGATTTCTTCATTGGTAGCAGTCTAAAATAAGTTCGATGAAAATAAAATGTAGGAAGTATGCGTTTTAATTCCCTTAAAAATACTTCTATCATTCTCGCATTAACAACTTTTTAGTGAACATATTTAACGCATAATACTCTGGAATTAATTACTTATTGAAATTGAATTAAAATTACAAATTCATATTAATATCGCGCGCCTTTAAATGAGATTTCAAAGCGATGCAAAGATGATATGTAAAAGATAAATGCCTCTATTCTTTTTGTAGAATAGAAACTATTCGAAAATTATTCCTATATCATATACTTCGTATGTATATAGGAAGTATCTGATTAAATCGGTAATTTAATCTTCGTATGTATCTGATTAATCCGATTTAATTTAATCTTCGTATGTATACCGAAGTATTAAATTAAATCGGTAAAATTTTATTTATATTTTCTCCATCTTTACTCTGTATAGTTCTAGAATCTGGGAAGATTAAAACTACAATTTACATTTGAAATTTAATAAGTATTTTTAATTTTTCCAAAGTTAAATATTGATTTGAAGTCGACTTAATTATGAAGAATTAAATTAAAATTTATCTCATCAAGTTGTTTATTTTAAATGGCAAAAATAACATAAAGCAAATTAAAGAAGCATAGTAACGGAAATTCATAATCAAATAAATTCTTCATTCCTAATTTTTATGCATCTGCGTACGTATAAAATAGATTTGCATAAAAATACGAAGCACTAAATTAAATAAATTATTTCAGTTTTCATATCTCAAAAGTTAATGGTTTATCTATATAAATACCTGCTCTTTTATTTATTTATACAAAATTCTGCTCGAAAGATAAATGCACATACCTGCTCCGTTCATAGCAGTGTCTGTAATGCACATCGTCATTCACTGGAGAAGAGATAGGAGCGACTGTACTGTCCGCGATGGTCAGCACGTGTGCCAGTGACCACTCTTGACCACAAATCCAAACCAAAGGCACGCGCTCCGTCCCATTATCCCATCCGTTGCTTCACTGGTTGCTACGGTAGCAACGCGCCCTGCCGGCCATCTTCGGAAACAGGGGGATGAATACCGCTCATCACTCGCATCCGAGATGTCGTTCCAGACGGCGCGTGCGGTACTTGGCAAGAATGTTTCGCTTACTTATTTTTTCTCCCTTTTCTCTGCCTGTTTCATCTTTCCCTCCCACTTTTTAAAGCTTTTTTTTTGTTGTTGTTTTTTCGCTCTTTTATGATTTATGACGGAAAGAGTTTTGCTTGAGATATGATGACGTTTTATTTTTATTATTTATTTTGAAATATTGCATTCCAATTACCCGGAAAGCATATTCAGGAAAATATAAATTTTATAGCATGCAATACTTGTACAGCAAAGTTGTTACAAGTATTGTATGAATTACAATACTTGTGACAACTAGTAAAATATAATTTAAGTAACAATTAGTGAATCTAGTTCTAAAGAATTGAATTTCAATTAAAGAAATGTAATGAGTGAAATATAATTCTAATTTAATTGACAATTAGTGAATCTCACTAATTTGAAAATTAGTGAAATCTGATTTAAAATGATATCTAATTTAAATACGAAAGATTAAATTTATTATGTATATATTTGCAAGCAATTCCTTGAGATTTTGTTCATATATTTTCGAAAACAGAAAAATAATTTTTTTTTAATTTAGTGCTTTTAATACTCATTCATTCTGATGAAGAATTTTTACAATAAAGGAATAAATAATAAGTTTATGTTTGAGATTGAGAGATACTTGTTCCATTTATATTTTTTAAAATATTAATAATGAAACAAAATAAATATAAAATACAAGATTACACTAATAAAAATAACTCTCAAATAATTCAAGAAACTAAATTTTGAAAAAAAAATAATTTGTCAAATATTTGGTAAAGCGAAAAAATAATAAGGTTATACATCATTTATATTTATTAATCGCAACAAAAATTTCACAAAAATATTAAAAAAGACCATAATTTTAATTTTTTTAAATTTTAAAATATAAATAAATATTTTATAAAATATAAATGAAAATCCTTTTAGCCACCAAAGCCAAATTGTTTATAAAGAATGAATTCAATTCTCATACATCTCAGAGAGAAGAAACTCGATTAAAATTTGCTTTTTGCCGAAAAGCATGAGTAAAGGCTTCGTGCTATTTCTAACTGCATAAAAAAATCTTTTTTACAAGTAAAGCTATAATACTAAAATGCTTTTCAGCATGCATGATAACTAAAAAAAAAAAGAAAAAAAAAAGACAATTTTTAGGATTAAAAAATTAGAAATTACACGTTAGAGTTATTAAATTATTAATAGAGTTATTAAACGATTTCATTATGTGTTAAAAGTGACATTTTATGGTCTGATCACTCACACAACCACTCTCCAAAAGAGACAACTATTAGTAAAAGAGCATTTCATCGCATAAAGTGATTTTCATAAGCAGATATTTTAATGTTAAGACAAAAAAAAAAAAAAGAAGACTAGTTAAGTTTTTTAAAGTTGCCTTTCTTGTGACCATAAGTAGCTCGCGATTTTAGGAATAGAATAATTCAAACGAAATTGATAGAAAAATTGTTATTAAAAGTCACTGGATTGATTTACAAAAAGCAGATAGAATTATGCAATATAGAATTTCCCATGAGGCTTGGATTTAATATTTAAAAAAAAAACAAGAAGGCAAAAAGTAGATATGGTACGATAAAATCTGAAACAAATGTCATTTTGTAATACAATCACTTTTTATTTCAGGATAATATTTTTTAAAAAAATAGCTATGGATTCTTTAATAAAAAAATCTATAAAAAAGAAATCGAAAATAACCTTGACTATTCTTTCTTCTTCTTAGTAATATTTTTTATTTATTCAAGAATCTTACAGAATTTAAATAAGTTCTTTATGTATTATGGAAGTTCAAAGACAGTTATTTTACATGAATTATTTAGATTATACAAGCACATTTAAGTTTATAATCAATATTTCGCAATGCATCAAAATTTTCTTATGCTCTGTTTTTTAAACCTTTACTTCTAGATTTTGTAGAGAGGATAAAATATGAAATACATTTTTAAATTTACAGAATAGCAAATTTAAAAGTTTGATGAAAATGAATTATGAAGTGGTATCTGAAAGTAATCAAATATTAAAAATTTAAGAATTTAAAATCATTAAACCTGGGAGAAAAATTGAAATTAAGTCTTTAATGGCCCGGCTGTAAAGTTAATATCAAATAGAAAGCACAATAAATTATAAATTACATTTAAAATTGTTAATAAATAGTATTGTGGATTTCAATGCACAATTTTTTGAACAATAAAATTTTGTTAAAATAATTTTTTTTTGTAGCAGCAGTTAAAATAAGGCCATTTAAGAATTTGGATTTATTCTCCTTTCTTTAGCTTGTAAAAAATGAATATTAAATTAATTATTAATTACTTTTAAAAATATCAATTAATAACTTATTTAATCATTTTTTCAGTAAACGCTCATAATTATTTAGAGATAATTTTCCTGAATAAAATTTGTATGCATAAGAAAAATTATGATAAATAATCGTTTACAATTTACCTAAAAAGAATACAAATAATTTTGGGATCTATAACACATTCCTTCAAAACATATGTTCTACTGTTTCTTTCAACCTATATTCAATACTTCAAAGTTTCTAATTAGAACTTGTGAAATGCACTTTTCTTTCCTAAATGAAAATATTCTATTAATCAGTAACGAATATATTTCTATGCTCTCTCAATACACTAATTTATGAATATGAATTCAAATCGCCTCTGACTTTAAATGAATATCGAATTGAAATAAGCTTTAAGTTCGAACTTCTGTTGAAAACAACAATTTCTAAATCATTTAAAACTGCTAAGCGGTTAAAGAACTTTGTAATATCAATTTAAAAGACAAAGGAAAGTAGCCAGTAATCAACTTTTTAATAGGTTTTTAAGTATAGCAAAAATATTGTATTGTTTCTAATTATATTTAGCCTTGAAAATACATGGTATCAAAATCCCTTTCCTGTTGTAAATGAGAATATTCCATTTCACATTTTAAAACATTTGCAAAAACTGAAATGTGACAAATTTATTTTTGTAATAAAGATTATTTTTAATAATATTAGTAATATTTTTTATTAATATATTATTTGCTACAATTCTATAATTTTCTAGTATTCTAGACATATTGTTTGATTTCCAAGACTAACAGTTTAAAAATTCACTGTCGCTTTATGATGCCGAATGAATGCTTTTTTTTAGGTTTAAAGCTAATTCCATTAGAGCAACATTAAGAAACTAACAGAGAAATACTAAAATGATTAAATTTCCTTTATCTAGAGGAATTAAGGCGCTTAACTCCTTTAAGCAATTTCATTCTTATATTCAGAAGAAATTAAAATTTATTCAAGAAAGAACGAATCTTGAGACTTGAAGATTATTTCGGATGAAATCAGATTTTTCATTAAATTTAAATCTTTCTCACTCAATGTCTGAAATGATGCTTTCATGCGCTTAAATTAGGTAAAGCTTTAGTCATTAACAACAGGAAAACATTTCTTAGTTATTTTACAATGTTATTTCCAAATTGCAGAAGGAAATTAACTCTTAAACGCTGAGTATTGCCTTTAAACATCATACCAAATTTTATTTTTTAAAATATTTTGAGAATATAATTGAAACTGTAAAGATTATGGTTGCCAATAGAATATATACCCAAAATACTTTTAAATCAATTTATAGCATACTCGCTTTAGTACAAGTACCTACTGATGAAATGTATAGTAAATACAAGTATTTTTGGTTTTGTTCGTAGGATTGGGAATGCAATACTTCATTCTTCAATGCTGAATTAAAAAGTCCTGGTTGATTAGTCCTGGTCTATATTTCAACTAAAGACTAGTGTTGATAATTGGCCATACGTTATTATCAGTAAACTATAATTAAACAAAATTAGTTTCAAAGTATTTTTCATATGAATTATTCAAGAACTAGAAATCAAAAACATTTTAAAATCAAATTTTAAAAAAAACAGTCACTGAATGATTAAGATAAAAGACATCTTACATATATCAAGGGGAAAAAAGTTTTGAAAGTGGAAGGAGAAAATTAAAAAACAAATTTTTATTTGAAACAGAATTTTTTTTTACATTGAAGATGAGAATTTGTTTCATTCTAAATCTGAAGAAAGAAAAAAAATTCATTAGATTTTTTTTTCAGTCTAAACGTTAAGAGAAGAATTAAAATTTAAAAAATGTTGAAATAAAAAATCTTTATAGAACAGAGGGTTTTTTTTTTCGAAAACGCGATTTTATTTTTCAGAGGCTTCAAAAGTTTTCATCATTTTTGGCGTTATCATATTCATAGATGTCACTCTGTAAAGAGCATACAAATCAGAAGTTTAACAAAGGGATAATTGTTAATCTATACTTATAATAAAGCTCAATGTGTGTGTGTGTTGGCGCTCTACAGGCCAGATTATTCACCTACAGCTACCAAATTTGGCAAATGTATACCTTGGAGGCCGGGAATGTGCACCTGAGGGTTATTTTTTAGAATTTTTAATTAGAATTTTATTTATTTAAAAATTAAGCGGAATTTTGGCGTGTTTCTACTATAACTTCCGAAAATATTACCGCAAAAAAAAGATTTTTACATGAAATTAAAGATCAAAAATTTATCTTTTAAATGATACCAATGTTTTAACCGTAAAAATAAATTTCTATTTTTAATGAATTTTTAAATAAATATTTTAACTATATTTTTCAACAATTTTTTTCGTACAAAATAAAAACAAAATTTAAGCTGCACGAGCACGTTTCGCATTCATGGGAAAAAATTATCTTTTTTCAAAGTGTTGCCATCACATTGATTAAAGCTCCAATTAAAAATAAATTAAATCTTTTTGCAAATGAAATCTGCAGAAATATAATTTTCGGCACGTGTCTGTAGGAAATGAAACAAAAATAAAATATTATTTTTTCTCAAAAATAAATACAAGAAAAATTATTTTATGATCTTTTACACTCTCTATATTATTAATCCAATAAATCAGTTTTATTTTAAGGCAAGTTTTGTTTATTATGAACAGGATATCCATTCAAATCAGGGCCACACAGCTAATTTGTAAACCTTTAGTAAGACACAGATCTGCTAAAATGGTCTAAATGGAAAATAATTATATTTTATGTAACTTGATTCATTAAATGCTCTAATAAATAACGAATTTTTGATTTTACATAAAGCTTCTGCTGTGGAAATCAGGATTAACAAAATGTTCTTGAAACACTAATATTTTAAATAAAAAGAGTAAATTTCCAATCAACTAAATCAATCACTTAAACTGACTGATTTATGAAAATTTAAATATCACTATTCAATTTTTTTAAAAAAGGATAATTTTAGATTTTCCATCGACCGTTTTAAAGAAATATGTCAATCAGCGCGCAGGTTTCTCAAGATTAATTGGTTATGAAAATGTTGAGTTTTTCTAAATTTTTAACATTCAAAACTTCATAAATAAGTCCTAGTTGATCGTGGAAAATAGAAACATTCATTCATTTATTTAAAATTTGTGTTTCCAGAATATTTTTCAGAATATGATACCTTATTGCATTAAATTTAGACTTCATAATTTTTGAAATATATTTATAGGCCGGAACAAAATATTATTATTGATTTCATTTCAATCCTTTTGAAAGCAAAATTAAAATCTGAATTTTATGCTGAATCTGAGAAATTTTTGTTGAATTATTCTTTGAGATTTTACATAAATTATGAAAAATATTTTGTAGTTCACATAAGACTTATATACCGAGCGATTCTGTTTGCAATACTCATATTCAATAATAATAATAATAAATAAATAACAATAAAGATGATAAATAAAATAAAACGCTTGGTTTTATTAAAAAATATCTTTATATTAATTGCAATTTCATCATTTCCACTTTAAATTAAAGTTGAAGTTTTACCGGAAATGACAACAAATTAGCAAAATATATATAGTAAATTGAATAAAACGATTTAAACAACAGTATAAGTTTCGTATGACTATCAAAATTTGAAGATTGAAAATGTTTTGTTTGAGAATCTATTAAGAGACCAGTTACTTAAAATATTTAATTGAAAATTGTAGCAAGCGGTAATACTGTCGAACCGGCTGGTCGCCAAAGTTGGCAAGTAATATACATTTTTGACACTTGTTTTCTTAGGTTCAGAGCAATAAAGTTTTTCGAAATCATGAATTTTTTTTCTGATATTTTAGGAGCATACTGTTATAAGTATTCAGTAATATAATTGTTATAATAACCCGATTATTTTAATAACCCATGATAATTAAAGTATTATTTTGCAAGATATAGTTGATAATTTTTTTAACTATTACTTGATAGGATATAATGTATGTATTCCCAAGCCATCATTAGCAGAAAATCTGAAATCCAGATCCGGAAGGAAACTACTTTAATTGTATTTTCTGATTTGTATTAACTTTCTACTTTTTATTAACAGAAAATAAGAGTTCGTAATACAGAATTTTTGATTATTATATAAACTTTAAAGTATCACAGGTAAAGTAATTTGCAGTTAAAAACCCTTATATAATTCTTTAAAATTTTGTGAAAATATTTTAGTAATAAGCGACTTACGTTGGAACTGAAATGTAAATTCTGCTCATATTTTCCTAATTTTAAGGGATTTTTTTTTACGAAGAAGATTCTTAATAAATAGAACCTATTTATGATATATAGTTTATTTCGGATAAGAAGGTACGAAAAAAAAGAAAGAAAGAAATGTGAAAATAACCTATCTATTGTTTTGAGTTACTAATATAACGATAAAATATTAGTTTCTATTTAGCATGGTATGAAACCTTAATAAATAAATGTTTTTACATTCTTGTACAAAACCTGTTTGACTTTTGGAAACCAGAAAATGAATAACTCTAGGTTAAAATCTTTCAAGATTTTGTATTATATTTTATATTCCTTGTCTACGAATTAATAGCATTGGTAAATGTGTATTTCAAAATCTCCCAAAACAACTTGAAAGTTATAATCATTTGAAATTATTAGTATAAAAGCTTAAAAAGAAATATGATTAAACTATAAGTCTTTTAAGCATTAACTTAATATTTTTAATTACTAATGATATCTTTCAAAACAATTTGCAGATGAACGATTGACACTATTTTCTAGATTATCTCTTTTTGTATTGCTATAAATTATATTTCATAATTTTTTTTGTCGAATTTCTACTTTTTTTATTATAACAATTTATTCATATTCCATTATACAAATTGAAATAAAGCTATTCTAGATATATGAAAATATAATATTGCTGTTCTGAATCCGTTTTTCTCATATGAAAATCAACATACGAGAAAAGAATGCCATTCTCGTTATAGAAATTATAGTGCATCCTAGTTCAAATTTCAAAATAAAAATGCAAAAAATTTGAAATTATATTTTATTAAATAAATGGCTGATGATATCCGGAATAATTATTTAATTGTTGATTCTGGACGTTGAAATACTTAACGTTTAAACAAAGTTATGAATTATTTATACGAATAAATTAAGAAATGAAGAAAAATAATTTACGAATTTTATTTTGAACTTCATTATTAGTTATCACTTATTAAAATATTTTATTATTTAATTAAAATTTATCTATTATTATTTAATGTATAAAATTAATTATCTGATTAATTATATAACGGATTAATTTCATTTATTAGTAATATAATTAATCAAAAAGTGATTTATTAGTCTAAAATTGAAAGGAAGCAAGTTTGAATCACTATAAAGTTAATGCTCAAGATAAATTGCATAATTTTTGCATAATCCTGATGATTTTTTAAAACTTTTTGTATAATTAGAGTAAAAAATCTATAGGAAACGGCCAAGCGATAAGATAAAAACCATTGCTATTGACGTTGTAATTTTTTTATTCTTTGAGTAATTTTGGTGTTAAATGAGATGCTATATAAATGGGATACCAGAAATCAAAAGAAAATAATATTGTAGTGAATGAGATAAATAAGGAATAGTTGTATCAAGTTCGATGGCTTCTTCAAGATAAGAATAATGACTATTTTTTTCTGCACATTTAACAATTCTTTCGTATTAACTGACAGAAAAAAAGACGTCCAATATCTGCTGATCATATAAAATGACACACAAATAAAATAAGAAGTATCATTTCAGAGAAATCATCTGCTTTTAATTTCATAGTTTCGTATTCCGAAAGATGAAAACATCTATAATAATAATAATAATATCTTTAATATCTATAAAGTATATTAAATAGAAGCTGTAATTTCCTATCTTTAAAACTGATTGGACGTGATATCGATATGCAAAGATTTAATTATATTTTTCAAATTTTTTATCATGAAATTAAATTGAAAAAGATTAAGAAAATTAAAGTAATTGAGAAGTTTGGAAAACTAATTTCAATACGATTATATTTATATCGAAATATCATAATATAAAATTTGTCTTGCAAATTTATACGATAAATAATAGAAAATGCATGCAAATTTTTTTATGATTCAATTAAACGACAAAATCCATATAATTTGTGATATATTATAAAGAGACTTCACCAAAAAATTGTTAATATTTTCTTAACTACTGTGAAAAATGAATAACAATAATTGAAGCTTCACAACAAAAATATAGATATTTTTTTTGTCAATAAACGAACATAGTCAAAATATTCCTTTTCAGGAAATGCCAGTGTAATTGTAAATTTCATTGAGCATATCAATTGATATTTCGGCATACTAATCGATATTTTAACATGTCGATTATGTCTAATCTTGTGCTATAAATTGTTTGTTTCATGTGTATTCCGCCTTCCCATAACAAAAATGCTTCGGTCTTTCGAGCAGAGGCGATGGGGGGGGGGGAGGAAGAGGATTCTGGTCTTCTTTTTCGCTTGAATTGCCCAAACACAAGAATTAGTTCCTAAATCTTGTGTTTGTTCTATATTAATTCTAATGGTAGCTATTGTTTTTATTAATTTCTACTATACAAAATTCTTTGAATATTATTAGCTTATTATGAAAAAATTATTCACAATATGAGCCGTTTATTTTGAAAGTGGGGCAAGTCCATTTTTGAAAAAATGGAGATAATGGCAGTTATAGATAAAACTT
>JAPMOR010038381.1:36154-56901 GCA_026543865.1 Argiope aurantia | reverse complement strand
GAACTATCCAGTAACTATTCAATACAGAAACCAGTTCCTTGCATATTCCCCAGGATTACTATAAAGTAATCTAAAATTGTCGAAAACATAATAAATTTTTAGTACATGAAATGAAACATGGAAATTTATTTTCAACCCAACCTCTGGAAAAAGCGACTTTAAAAAGAAAGAAAAATACCGATGGAGAAACCATGAATTGATTAACTATATGCTGGATCAGATTTACAAGGGATGCACCATACAAAATGCTCAACAAAACTTCGATAGAACGAGATGCTGAATTTAAAATTATCGATTTGTCAACACAACGAGGAAAGTAAATAATTCCAAGTAATTTCAGAAATATAAAATTATCTTTTATGTAAGAAAAAAAAGGAGATTTATTACATCTGAAAAATGCAAGGATATGATGGATTTATTACCATATATACCTCCCGTTCATCATGAATTTTTTTAAATGTTAAATCTTGAATAAAATTCAAATAAACTGAAATATATCATTTCATTAAAATTCTTAATAAAACTGAATTGTTTGTTGTTATGTTATATTTTCTACTAGAATATTCTTGGTTTTGTTTCCCTTTTTATCAAATGAATAAATACTTATAAAAATTTGAATAGTATTTTGTTTTTATTCTTAAAAGGCTGACTCAACTGAAATATTATTTCCCAATTAAATGAATAATTGCCATAATTCTTTAATTTTGAAAGTGAGGCAAGTTCATTTAGTTATAATGGAACTCTTATTTTATTAGTCAGCACTGTAAACACTATTGGATTATAAACTTACATTATCTTGTTTCACAAAACACACAAAAAAAATATATATAAATACTTACCAGTATTTTTAAATTTATTGAAACGCAAACCTTTAAATATCTTGTAAAAACAAAAAATGGACTTGCCCCATTTTCAAAATAAACGGCTCATATGTACACATTTTTGGGATTGCTACATAATATAAATTTTGCGAAATTATTATTGTTGTAATATTAATCTTTAATATAATCTAATTGGTATATTTTATTGTATTTATAAATATTAAATTGCAAATTACAAGCATCTTGAGTTTGAATTTTCTCAATCTTTAATTTTTAATTTCGAGCTCAACAATGAGAAACAATACAGAATACTAACAAAATAAATAAGAAATAAGTAAAACAGGGATTAAAATAACGAAATTTTAAATAAATATTTTTTTTTAAAATAATGAACAATATTTTATTCATTTTGTGTAATTAAATATATTTTTTGAAAAGTTTATCAAAGGATTAGTTTTTATGTATATTTAAATTCATAACATAAAGTATTGAGAATTAATGTTCCCCTCCTTCAAACATTTAAAAAGAACTATTGTTAGAAGTAGTCCTACTCCTTTAAAATAAAACTATCTTTAAAGTAGAAAATATTTAATAAAGGCACTTTTTGATGTATAAATCTGGCGTCATTCAATCCTCTTCATCCAGGTTGACGGCTCCCGAATACGACTCAATTATGTAATAACGTAATTTTCACTAAGTGAATCATTTAGAGAAATTAAACGCCATGGAGTAGTTGAAGTTATCCTTCGTCCACCATACTAAACGCTACGCATTTAATAAAGAGAACACACGAAGCTTCCATTCCAACCATCAATTTACATTCTATGAAATATTATCATTATGAATGTTAATGTCCATAAAAGGTGTGAATCAACAGAAGAAGATATTGCAAATCTAACAGTGCGTGACAAGGTAAAATTATTATAGCTGAGTACTTATTTCATAACATTGCCTAAAGTGTTTTCAATTGAGCAGTCGAAACATAATGATAGGATATTTGACATGTGGCGTTAAGCGAAGTGTGAAAGAAAAATTATTTTATAGATTAAGTTGTGAATACAATTTAACTGTTATTATTATTACTATAATTGGAGAATTATACACGTCAAGTTCCGATAAAATCCAATGTGAGCAGAATGTGTTAAAGCAACAATAAAATAATTTTATGGAAGACTGGAAACAATAATGATATTTAATACTCTGAAACATTACTGACAGTATGAAGGAAGACAAACGATTCATTCGTTCATTCGTTTATTTATTAGTAAGAAGTTGATTGAAGTTTATTTGATACTTCAGATATGGCAAATAATGCTTAAAAAAACTGAAAGATAATATTATTTTAGTCGAAAATAAAGCATATTAAAAATATTATTTCTATGTAACTTCATGTCTTTACAAAGAAAAATAATTGAAGAATACACCAAGACATATCTTTTTTGAAAATCGATAAAGCAGAGCATTTATCAATTTTTTTCTTTTATTTCTTACTAATCACTTTTGGCAGCCATCTTGTTCATTCAGAATAATTTTCTTTAAGACTGAAAAATATAAATTTAATGGAATCGGTCCATCACAAATTACTGCGCTTGCAAATTTAAAAAAAAAAGTATATTATATTATTTAATAAAATCAAAACTGAAAATCTTACTTCTTAGTGAATAAACAAAGAAACCAATTTTTTAATCTTAATTTTCATATTAGCAAAAAACATGCGATTTATTTGTTTAATAAGAAAAACATGTACCATATTAAATTTTAAAAAAATGTTAAATTAATGCCGTTGTTTACATTCGGCCAGTTATAAGACAGCAAGCAGGCAGCGCATGCGTAGAAAGAAATTGATTTATATTTTCCTCAACTTCGTAAGATAGATTCAAGCTTTAACTGCTTGGCTATAAATTGCTGTTTGGGCGTCACTGGATTTTTCTTTTTCACTGCGTGTCGTATTAAAATGATGCATTTTTACACAAATAAACATGGTAAAATAAAACAAAAATTTAATATACCTAAATTTGGAAAACAATGGAAAAAATAGCAAATAGAAGAAACACACAAAACCTTGCATCAGAAAGAGCAGAGGGCAAAAAATGTCGGAATTAATCTATGATAAGTAATCAATTTTTTCACTCCAAAATATCCCGCCAAATTCTACAAGCGCATGCGCAGTTTAAAAAAAAATACAGTGGCTTGTAGTTTTCCCGCTAGGATAATTACTTGCCATCGATCTAACAGCATTTTTGAGCCTTTCTACGCATGCACTGCCTATTTGCTATCTTATAACTGGCCTAGTGTAAACCTGGCGTAAGGAAAAAAATGCTGCAAAAATGTAATTGGTACCAATAAAGAGGTAGTAATTGGCTAGGTGAGAGGGTTTTTTTAAAAAAAAGTTTTATATTAGTTAAAAAAATAATGCTTTTTAGATAAAATCTTGGTAAATAAAGCAGAGGAAAAACTCATTCTTAATTAATTTTTAATTAATTTATACATTCATTAACTCGCATACTTCCCCTTTCCCTTGTCTTGAAGAATGCATGTAGTAAATTTCATCAAGATAGGCCAAAAATTTAGATTTGTATAAAAATCATACAAAAAAACATTCATCTTTATAAATTAAGATGTTATTCAACTAAAATATATATTATAAGTTTACTTTTCTTGTAAGGAAGACGACTTCTACAGATATGAAAAGGAGAAATTCACAAAAATTGTTCCAGATTTAATTTTTTAATTAAATTAATTTCGTAAAAAATCTTTCAGATTTTTATGAAACCAAATTTTTTCGTGTATTAATAAATTGTTCCAAAATTTTAATACTTAGAAATAATTTAAATTAAACCAAATTATTTATTTTCGATTTTTCTCTTTTAGTATTTAAAAGTGTTTTTGAAGGTTTAAATTAGTTTATATCTCTGACATCTCATTAAATCTAAAATATTTTATGTTTAATATTCTTTGTCATTTTAATTGCAATTCGCCGATTGTCTTTAAATTTTAAAGATTTTATAATAAAAACTTATTAAGTTAAAAGAAATAATCTCTCTTATTGCAACTTTTTATAAATTTAAATAGAGTAGAATAAGTTTAGTACTGCGAATCATTAAATAGGCAGATTTAAAATTAAATGCGATAAAGAGACAGAAAGATGGTTATAGGTATACAAAATAATAAGACTATAAATACGAGATAATTGATTTGTGCAATTTTGGAAGATAAAATGATTTGTGTGCTTGCTGATCAATTCGTCTTAAAGGATTTTATTGAAATAAATTTATTTTGACGAAGAAAATTTTCAGAAGAAATTGGGCAAATAACTACTTTTTCCATTAGATCTGATTTTAAAAATTCAAATTTTTCTACAAAAGGGTATTTTGAAATTGTTTAAAATATCGGAATGCAAAACAGAAAAGAGGAAATTTATTATGTCCCCATACCTTAAAACTTGTTTATTATAATGTTGAAAAAAAAGTAATATTCTTTGTATATTTATTTGATATAATATGAACATAATGTATTTAATATGTTTTTCAATTAAATTTTGAAGCGAAAAGATGCTATAAATTATAACATTTCTCTCAAAATAGTACGACCGATGCCCATAAATAGATTTATATATATTGAAATTTATTTGAACGAAGAACAAGAAAATATAAAATTTGTAATAAAGTATATGAAGATTAGTCTCTCATAATAGCATGATCGATATATTTCTTATAAATTTCAGTTAGCGTAACATTTTCTTATAGGGTTAGTATGAGGAACATGATCTTAGTTCTAAACCGTTTGATACAAAAGGATGTTGAAATGTTTATCTCAATAATCTTTAAACAAATATTCTTGTTCAAATCAATACAAATTGCTTGTTTTTACAACCTTTTATTTGGCTTCTCCTGTTACATGTTTCCAAATGCGGAATTTTAAAATTGCTTTTTCCTTCATTTTCATATCTTCAAACTTTTTTGCACTATTTTATTACTTTCAGAACTTAATTAGTTTAATTATATTTTCATTCGATATGAATAGTATCGCCTGTTAAAGCAGATGATAAAAAATAAATTCAGTATTTTATAGTACTTATAATAAATAATTATAAATTAAAGCTCACAGAACAGAAATGACTAAAAAAAAGAATTGTGCTTTTAAATTTATCTATTAAAGTGTTTTTTACAAACATATTTAAATTTACTGAAGTTTATTCTCTAAATTACTTATGAATTTTTTTTAAAAATGAACATTTTACTAAAATTTTTTAAATGAATGGAAATTAGGAATAAACATTTCACCATTGAACTATGCATTCTAGGGAATTATGATTCAATTTTTGGGGTATTTTTTTAACTTAAAAAAATTGAGTATTGTATGTAATTAAAAAAAATTCAGAACAAACTTAACAATTAGTGAAGTTTCAACTCATTTTCAAATTTTTATAATAAGAAATAAGTCCATTAAATGAGAATATCAAGTGCTATCAGAAATCCATATGTTTAGAATAATAAATGAAATTTTGTATTTTGAATTTCTAAAATCAGCTGTTTACATAATCTATCGCTTAAAACTATTTCACTCAAATGTTAATTTTCAAAACACTTTTTTTTATTAAATATAAAATAAACATTAATTTTTCCCAAAATATTCTGTATCATATCTGAAAAAATTATCTCATTTAAACAAAATTAAAGAAATGATATATGTTATAACCTAGATTGAAAAACAACTAACAATATTGAAAATCATTCCGAGATTTTTACATAATTTTAAAACACAAAATACTTGTTAGTATAAAAGTATATTTTGCTAGAAATGCATTAGAAATTGCTATTGAACAAAGTAATATCTTTTATTTTTCTTTTTTCTCAGAATGATATAAAATTTTTTCCTTATAGCGAAAGCTTTTGTTTTAGAAAGTGAATTAATTTCTATACTAATAAATAGGTATAAAGCTGCTAGATCTATTAAAACTACAAATTCTGTGCGGAACTTAGCATATAGTGAGAAGTCCCTTTGTTCAAACAAGTTTTTAACGAATTGATATCATTCAACCAAAATAATATTAATAATAAAAATATTTTACAAAAATATTTCCACTGAAACTAGAACAAATATCTAGTTTTAGTGGCTCATGAAAGTTTCATAAAGGCATTTGTTCAGCAATTTGTAACTATTTATAATTTCCTGAAAAATGTCTTTACCTCCGATAATTTAATTTTAACTAGTGTGGAAGACGATTTGAATAAACAACAGAAATAAAAGTTCACATTTGCAAATATTTAGGAATAACAGATATTTAATAGAAATCAATGCATATTCAATGTTATAAATTTAATTGATGTCATACGAAAACGCCTTTTTTAGTTCAAAAAGCATATATTCAGTTGTAATTAAAAATTGAATACAAATTTCATGAATTAAGTTTTCAATTTTGCTTTATGTAATAAATCGTTTAAGGACTAATAGTTTTGCAAGTCTTTAAAAAATACAATAGATAAATTATAAAATATGGAAACAATATCGAATTAAAGTTAACTTTATTAAAGATTATAAATGATTTTGTTGGACAATATTGTATAATTTTGTTGAAAAATATTTATGGATTCTAAATCCAATACAAAGTATATTAAGCTAAATTGTTTTTATATTCAATAATCTTCAATATTGTGTCAACAAATTACACTTTAATGAACTAAATACAAGTCGGAAACTAATTTAAGATTAGTTAGTATACAGCACAAATTTATCTAAATACTTTAAAATAATTACAAATAGGCTTTTATGAAATTGAAAAATTACTGTTTAAGTCCCTGATTATTCTTGAGTTTTTGTATTAATCTTTATATCCTGTTATTCAAACAATATTGATAATGTCAGATTGTTAACCATTTTTATATTCGCACATACGTAAATTCAGCAATGAAATGTAACTTTTTAAATTCATATGAAAATGGAATGGAAGCCAGAACACAAGTCATGATAATTAGCAATTACAAAAGGCCTAATTTTTTTTACTTCAGTGCTTGAAGACAGTTTTTATAAGTATAGCTCACTTAGCAAAAACATTTGGCTGATGTTCATTTTTGCATCGTCATTTGTTTAAAACTTGTGAGCTTGCTCCTGTTTCATGAAAAGTAGTTTCCTTCAAGTCAAACTTTCAAGGTCAATTGAAAATTATTCATAAATTTTTCGATGCTTTTTAAACCTTAGAAATGAAATCTTGATAACAATAGTTATATACCTTTTCCTGAAATTTAAAATATTTTTCGATGACTTTTAAAAACAGTAAACAAATAAAAATTCAGTCTACTACTTACAGAGAAGTACTTTAAAAGCGGCTTAGCGTATTGCATCAATACAGCGTGCATAATTGTTACCAAATAAATAAATCACTCCAAAACATTAAACAAAAACACGAGAATTTTCACTTAACTCAAAAACCAAGAAACCGATCTTAGCATAGTTGAACTATCTCCAATATCTCGCGGAAACTTTTAAAAGAGCTAGTTTGGGGGCGGGTCGACAAAAGGTTCCATGCCGCTGCAGAAAATGCTCGGATATTAGTATATTTAGCCTCGCTTTCTGCTACCTTCCCGAGCCGATGGGGAAGAAAGTTCATTATTAACCACAACTAATGTGGAGAATCCAGTCGGCGCGGTGAGAATCAAAGCGAAAAGAAGATGAGCAAACGAAAAAGAAAGGAAGAGCGGGGCTATAGAATTACGGAAGAACGATTTCCCGCTACCACAGAACCAGAAATCGGACGCGGAACTGAACAGCGATGTAAAGTAGGTAAAGACAGAAGCTCGACACTGGAGGGGGAAATGAGAAGGGTGCATGGAGCGTTTTTCTTTCTTTCTTTTCCTGTTCCAGAATCATTTGTAATTAAGACATATTAATGGTTGGGCTCTTAAGAGAGCAAATGCAACAAGTATAAATGGTTATCCTGTTGCTCTTGTTTTTCTTTCTTTCTATGGCTCTGCGCAGCTCTTCTCGGGCTTTTGCATTTAAGTATTAATTTTTCGTACCAGTTTTAAGTGCGTCTTTTCGAATGACTTATGGAGAGTTCTTTTTTTAAATTTATCAATAATTTCTGGAATTCTAATGTTAAAATACTTTTACATAATTTAAATGCATCAATTAATTATAATAGTTGGCATTCTATTTTTATATTGGCAGCATGGAATTTTCTAATTATAATCTCATTCAAAGTTTTTCGTGTTTTTTTTTTTTCATTTTATGTTTCTAAACTTTTCCCTTTATCGTTTTATTCATGAGAAAGCCTGTCTGACAGATTATAGCTCTTAAGAAATCAAATCAACAATTTGTAAATAAATTCATTCAGATAGCTTATTAACTTAGAATTGGAATTATGAAAGGTTTTATTTGTTATAAACTTCTTTATAAAGTGTTATGAAATTCTGAATTTCAGCTTTAAAAAATTATTTATCAAAATGACTATAGAATTTAAAAAAAGCCTGTTTTTTGCTATTTCACAGCTTTTTGGGAATTAGAGAATTCTAATTTTTTTTAATGTAATGGACAAGGGACATAGTGTTCAGAAGTTGTTGTTGCAAGTAATAAATAAAAATTTGTTATATGCATTTTTTAATTTAATATTTGGCTACGATATGAAGACATTTCTTTTGATTTAGGAAGGAAAAGTATCTGTCAAAATCATTTTTTATGAAATGTATTATATTTAGATTTACATAATAGATGTTCTGAAAAAAATAATCTTTGAAATCGCGGTTTATGCCCATTTTTTTGGACGATTCTTCTATGTTAATTTTATTTCACTGATAATTGTTATATTTCTATAGCAAACTCTATGCTGTTTCACTGATAATTGTGTTTTTACTTTTACTTTTATTAAGAAATATTTTAGATGAAATTAACAACTCTACCGACATTTTTTCTAACATTTTCTGAATTTTCTACCTTTTTTTTCTAGTATTAATGCTGGTTTTTTTGATACAAGTAATATAAAGGCTTTCTTAATTATTTTAAAATTATTAATTTAAGTAATTTCTGAAAATTTATCTATATTTTGAAAATGATTACTCTCTATTCATATTTACTTATAAATTATGCATAAAATTTTCCATATGGAGACTGTTAAAATACTTCAAAAGCTTATTCTGACTAGTTAGCACATAAAATAGAGTTATAATATGTCTAAAAACGTATTATTGTTTGAAACAACTTGTAATTTTTAAGCACTGATCTAAATTCAGTTTGAAGAGAAAAAACTTACATTTGTTCTAAAAGTAAACATAAAATAACATAAAAATGTAAAAAATAGTTTAAATTATTATTCAGGATAAGAAGAATGGCAAACCTTGTGCAACACTAATACTAAAAAGAGATATTTTTCAAAACTATAGAGAAACTCACAAGTATAGCATTATGTATTTTTAAGAGTAAATGATACATTTTTGAAGAGGTCAAGACTGAATTACATTGGATAATATTTAAAAATCTACCTTCTACAAAAAGTGATGCATAGTTTTAAAAGATATTTTACAGGTGCTTAGAACCATATAGCGGATTTGTTTCATAGAAAGTATTGGAGTAAAAAAAAAAGAAAAAAAAACTTCATAAATAGTATAAAACAGTGCAACATGGTTTTATAAAGGTACAGAGCCTTTTTGTTTAAAAATACTTGGAAAGAACGTCAAATAAGATATAGTTTTCGCTGAAATAATTAAAAATCAGTTTTAGAAAGACATTTTGTTTATTTTCAAAATGTGAAGGGAAGAGAAGATAGAAACGCTTTCAATTAAGTTTTAAAGATATAGGTAATAATAAAATACCTTTAAAGTAAATCACACAGTAAAATTTAGCCATCGCCTAGAATCTTCAGGAATTTTCTTCAAACAACTTTAAATAATGTTGCTTCTAAATTTTCAATAGTTTAAAGGATACTGATAAAATAAAGGGACAGAAAACTTAGTTCCACGTGCATCTAATTTTGTGATTTCAAAATATTGAGAAATAAATCAATGAAAGCAAGCTTTATTTAGTTTAGATGTGAACTTAAAATAGTTTCTAAAATACGAAGTTATTCAACAATGGCGCATCAACTTCTCCTTTTATAAACCGCAATTCAAGCCAAAAAAGAAGGTCGTCTCGCTTGGTACATAGTCAGCGACACTTAATAAACAGTTAGCTCATTTTAACGCTCTGTCCTAAAAGCTATTCTAACTCCTTTTTCTCCACAAAATTGCGAGTTCTTTCGTTAATCTCTACGGCTATGGATGACGCACTTAGAAGGAGGTATACTATATACTTGCTTTTTCCAAAGCATTTTTTTCCTTCTCTTCAAACGGTGGAACCTAAATACTTCCAACAAAATGGAAGGAAACCAAAAGCCGGCAACTATATAACCCAAAAAAGAAGAACAAAAAAGAAAAAAAGTAACACAATAATAAAACAGAAGAAAGCGAAAACAAAAATGGTGTCGAAATTCTTTCTACTGAACTGCACCCCAACAAATTACGCGATTCTGGATTCTTCCAAAAACTTCGGAACCAAAAAGAAAAAAAAAGTATAATAGTGATAAAAGAACAGAAAAAAAGACACCTTCGTTTATACCAGAGGCTTGGATAGGCAAGCAGGGGTGTGTGAGGTGGTTTGAGATTGGAAATATTTCTCGGCTACACATACTTCCGTTGCAATGAAGTGCAGTACATTATAAGCGGAGGGTGATTTCTAGCAACTTAATGGTATTGTTTTCTGCTTTCCGCTGCATTACGCCATTGAAAGGAATGAAAATGATCTCCGAAGTTATGAGAAGATGCTTAGTCGGGTGTTTTTCCAAGCGCTCGCTTTCCTCCACCGCGATTATACGGTTAAACCGTCGCATCGATTCGCATTACACGGAATCGCATTAATTTCGAAGGGATCAGAGTTCACTAAATGTGACGCTGATCGCGAGTCATTTTCCCAATGATTCGCAAAACTGCAAAAATAAGTACAGACACACCATTTTTTATGTCTACATGAGAAGTTTTATAATATAACTTTTTTTAACAGTTTTAAATAAAATTCTAATGGGAATTGTTTTAATTTTTTTTAGATTTCAGGACATTCTCAATGTAATGACTAAAACTCTATAATAGCATTTGTAGAGTTTGATAGATGTATTTGACAATAATATTTTATAATTAATTTTTTAAAGACTTTTACAAATGGTTAACATTTTTTTTAACCTCACTAAGGACAATGAAGCAAGATTTAAGTTAATTCCCCTGTAGCTTTTTTAGTAAGATTTTTTAAAGGGAATTATTTTATTTAAAGAGATTCAAAAATTTTCCAAGTAATTGGAAGTAGCTTTTTGTAAAATAAAAATATTATTTTCATTGTGATTTTTGATATACAATATATTGTTTTATGTGCAACAGATTATCTGCATCATTTTTCTTTTTCTTTAAAATTTATATCTAGTTCAGTGAAAAAAATTAAAAAAAGATGAATGAATCAAATTTATTTATTTATTTTTCATTATATTAAATTTCTGTTGAAACAAAATTACTGAAAGGTAATCAATAAAAAAACGATAAATAATTTTTTCAAGCAATTCGTCTGAAAAAAAATGCGTATAAAATAATCAATAAAAAGATAAATAAAAGATGATCGCAAAAAGAAATCAGTGATCAATATTATGATATACTTTTACTTTATAATATATTAATAAAATCCTTCAATTAGAAGTTTCTAAATTTATAATTACCATAGCTTTACAATTCACTCATTCAGATGCAATTAGTTTATTTTAGTCTGGAAAATGATGAAAAAATGTTATATTTAACAAAAGGTTATGATAATACTAATAATGATTTGAGATAAAATGAAACATTTTTTAAAAATTTTATTTTTAAAATTTTTAATAATGTCAAAAATAGAAATTCGGATTTTTTTTGAAAATTATAATATATTTGTTTTACTTTAATAATTTAAAGAAAGAATTTAACCTTTGATATTATTAGAACCAAACTTAATTAAAACTGGAAATTTTAGAATTGTTTTTTCTTTATTCAAATACTGTTGATTACAATAAAATTTTAATGAGAATACAAAATTAAAAATGAGAAATAAAAAAAGCTGGAATATGAGATTTTTCTTACTAGAGGAAAGCATAACATTAATTTCTTAGAACATTTGGGAAAAGCTGGACAATACCATACCTATATAAAAAAGAAAAATTGCTACTTGTTGATTAATAAAGATTATGTATCATAAAAATGATTCAGTATTAAAAATTAGTAATTTCTTTCCTTTTAAAAATTATGTATATTGTGATTGCAAAATATACTAGCTTTTGTTTTTGAGCATGCAAGAATAGTGAAAATCCACCATTATTAGAAAAACAGATCTTTGAACATAGATTTTTTTCTCAAATGTTCCCGAAAAAAGAAAATAAATAAAAGATACATATCATAGCAAAATTTATTTTAATAAATTTTTATTTAATGCAATAATTCTCTTTAATCCTATTGTTTACACTTAACATTCTTTATCATTCTTACTTATCTAAGTTGAAAGCCACAGCAAAGAAGATGACAGAAAAAAAACGAAAGAAATCACGCGCACACGTGTTCCCACTTATTTAAATAGCAAGCTGATACAATGCAAGCTGCCAGAAAATGTCAAAAAAGAACACATTTACTCAAAATAACGGACAGCAAGAAGCAGTTGGCAAAGAGAAAAATAAATCCTAAAGATTAAATCCAACTTGATACCTGTGTTAATCCAATGTTTCAGCTTTTTATGTGAATGCAAAAGTAAGTGGCAGCAGTTTAAGAGGAGTTTTACCGAAGGATTCAAATGAATAATATTTACAAACAATAAAGAACATTAAGAGGTTGTATGGTTGATGTAAAAATATTTGTATTTAATACTTTTAACTCTTAGATATTTCACCCTTATTTAATATTTATTATTTATGTTTTATTTACTAATGTTATTTATAATAAAATTGAGCCATTTATATTCAAATAAGAACATTCAAATAAAAAGACATTAAAAGGAACGTTTTAAATTGCACATTAAATTGCAGAAAAATATTTGTAATGAAAAATCTAGTTTCTGCCAAAATCATACTATGCCAACCGAAATGCTCTAAGCAAATAAAATATTTATTCAAATTATTCATTTAAATAAAATGTATTTATGAAAAATAAAATATCTGAAGAATAAAATATATTTATGTAAAATTCTATAAGCAAGACAACAAGATTTAAATTTGTTTTGTAATTACCATATAAGGTAAAATAGAGTAAAATGAAAATGAAATTGACCATTTTCACCTTTCGAAAATTATATTTCTTAAATTAGTTAAATATTTGAACCTTTTTGGATTAAAATTTATATTATGATATCTTAGATTATATAGCCTACTTTTACACTACATACAAGTTCCTTAGGCATAGAATTATGCTCCTTTGGAATTAGAGACAACAATGCATCATCAAATTTTATAGAACTTTAAATGACAAAAATGGTACAGTAAAGTAAATTTAATGTCTATATAGACAGTGTCGAACATAAAATTTGAATTATACTTTTTCGGATTAAAGAAATGATTCTAAATAAAAAAAATTAATTAAAAATATTATTCATGATACAAAAAATACAGAGTAAATGTAAAAATATACTGCCATTTTGTCATGTTAAATGCAATAATTTTCTATAGATTTAGTATTACTATGGTATTAGTGAAATTTATAGATTTAGTATAGATGAAGTATACTATTCGTCTGTTCATTTTATTCACTTTGCCTTATTCTAGATTTTAATGAATAGTTAATAATTTTCTCTTTTCTGATATCTATTGATTAATTTCTTTGTTCTATAATTTTCGCATTCTTCATACATTTGTGATTTTTACTTTGATCAGCAGAATTTTAATAACAGATGGGGTTTCCTGCATTTTTGTACACCAGTATCCTCAGAGCATTATACTTTAAATGTTTTTTTAAAAGTTTTCTTTTATTATATTTTATATTTTGTCTTTTATACAAAGCACAATCCATTTTTTTTTAAATCTCTTACATTCTTACAATAATTTTCACTCGAATTCACTGCCCTTGCATTAAATCAAAACTAAATAAAAATTAAGTAACTCATTGATAATTAAGTTTTGTAAATTTTAAAATATTTTAATCTTATGAAGAAACCATAATTTTATAAAGCTCCAAAACTCGAATATATTTGGAAATGAGGAAGAAATCAATAACAAAATATCATCTTTAAAACATGCAATAAGTTAAATACCAATTTTAAAAAGATCATCTGCTAAACATTGATATAAATTTAATACACTAATTTTCATATCGGAAAATGATATAAAAAACTACCGCTTTCCTAGTAGAAAATTATTATTTATTTAAATTTATAATTTAATCAAATTTATCGTGAGAAATCAAATGAGTTATATTATACATTTAGTTAGACAATTTTAAAATCTAAGGTTTGCGGTTAATATATTGTTTTAAATTAAATAGAATTTGTTTCACCAATGCCCATTGCAATCAAAAGTAAGTATAAAAATTGATAAAATTTAAGAAAAATTATTAATAAAACTATAAGTTACTCTTATTTCACGGAATCATAACATAAAAAATAGAATAAAATTGTTTTACCTTAAGTAAATTCTGATTCAATTCCTCCAAATATTATGAAACCATTTTCAGTTCAATTTATAATTTTTCTTACCATAATGAAGAAAAAATTTCAGCGTTATCTCACATAAGGTAGTTGACAAAATATAAATATTTTTAATTCATAATTCATCAGCATTTTTCTTTGATAATCACTAAATTTCACTGTCAGAAACGGATCATATTCTTTCTAATTCACAAATTAACATTCTAATCACATTTCCTTTAAAGAAAATGGGATTTTCAAATCAAAATCGTTTGAAGTTAAGTTGAGTAATTTGTATTTTTGCTGGAAAAATTAAATTTTAAATATCGTTTGCATTTAATTTAGATCTGAGAAAGTAGCTTTTATCAAATATTTTCTAAAAAATAAAATGATTAAAATAACCATGAAATATTAAATTCAATTTTGTAGCTTTTCTCATAGAATTCTTTATAAATATATTTTATCCCTCATATGTTTTATTTTTCATAAACATATTTTCATAATATATTTGATTTAAATGATTAATTTGAGTATATGTTTTATTTTTGACTTTTCTGTTTGAGTGGCTACAAAAATAAAGGAAACATTTTTTTTTGTTTTGTTTCTAAAACAATTTTAAATCAGGAATTTGGTCTTATTTATTTTTTGTTTTCTTTTTACCGATAGCAGGATATTATTGTAATTTATGTTTAATTTTTAAATGCAAACAATTATATTATCAGTTTTCCAAAGTGATTAAATTCATCTTCAAAGAGTTAAATGTATCATGATTAAAAACAAATCTATAAAAAAAAGAAAATTCAAATTTTATTTCCACTCATTAATTAATTTTTGAAAAAATAGAATGAAATAGCAATTTTATATCGAATATTTCTCTGTAAAAAGACTAGAAAAGTGTTTTCAAATATAAAACAAATTAATTTTTTATCCTTTTATAAAAACAAAATAAATATAAATCTTCTTTTTCGATTTATTTACAAAATTTCTCATTGAATTCTCATTTTCCAACTTTTCTTGTTCTCGTTTATACAATTCTAAAAAGAATTATTATCATATTCGCTTTTGCTTACCTATTGACGTACTGGCCAAATCGAATATAATCTCATATCTTTATTTATTATTTAGAATTGTAAGTTTATTTTTTTCCTTGGAAAATAACGTTCTTTATATAAATCTTTAAGGCCTTTTTTTAAAAATTGCAGAACTGATTCAAGTAAAGTACTTTTAAATTAGGCATTTTAAACTAAAAATATTCAGAGGGAAAATTATACAATTCTTCAAAGATTCTATTTTTAAAAACAAGCCCTACGCGAAAAAGAAATTTATATTCTATCGATTCTTTATGTGAAATCTCAAAAAGCAAATTGATGCATTGATAGATTATATTCTATTCAAAATTATATGAATTATTAATGTTATTATTGTTTTAAACAAATATGAAATATTTTAAGTAAATTCCATATTAACCTGTTTGAGACATCTTTTTAGATATAATTTATGACATTTTGAGATACAATGGCTTCCTTTTGAAAATAAATGAATAAAAAAATAAACTAACAAAATATATTTAGAATATACCGTGTAAACATACATGATGTCGTAAACGAAATTAGAGAGAAGTTTATATAATATATTCAAACTGGAAGTGATTTTTGTGATGAAGAAAAATTTCTAATAAATAAACTATTAGCTAGATTCAAAAGTGCATTAACAAATATTAATAAGTTACATTAGAATTTGATTGAGTATCATGCATATATTAAGCCGTAATAAAAAAAGAAAATTTTTTTTTAGTGCAATGAATTTTGTGAATTATCGCGCTGATATATGCAAACATCATTCGGAATGAAAGCGGTTTTTTTTTATTCATAAAAGCAAAGTTACATAAAATTTTTAAAAAGTTTTTATTAAAATTTTTTAATCAGCATTTATGAGCAAGATTTGAAATATAATACAATAAATACTTATAGTAATGGTTAAAGTTATCGTATATCAAGTCGATTGTGGAAAACAACCTAGTTTAAACGTCTTACGCCAGAAAATAAAAATTTGTTTAATATTAGTAACAGTACCATAAAAAGTCCCAACACAAACCTTTTGAATGCATATAAAAATCTCAATACAAAAAAAATATATTATTCAAAATATTGTTATGCATACAAACTCCTCTTATCATTTATGAAATTATTTTTAACGTAGGAGATTTTTTTATTAAAATATTAAAAACATATTTTTATATAAAATTATTATATTTTATATAAATAAAATATTTTTGTATAAAATAATCTTTCTATAGTTTGTAGCTTTAGTTTTAATTAAAATTAGAAAAAAAAATCCACTGTACCATTGGTTTTAGTTTTTCAATAAGTTACGATTAATTTATCAAGAATAACACAAAATTTAATTCAAAAATTTGATTTACAGCTTGAAAATGTTTTTAATATAGAATAGGGAAGCAGCTATTTTCAGAGAAAATCTGAATTTTCATCGATTATTAGTAATAAGAAATCAAATTTTATATCCATTTTTTTAAAAAGGAAATTTCTAAACAATTTTCTAGTCAAAGAGACATCTTTCAATATGTAAAAGGAAAAGAAATTTTTAATTTTTTTTTCTGTACCTCGGTTTTAGACTATTTATAGTTCAGTTTATTGAAAACATTTTGGGCACTGCAATGTTGTTTACTAACGCAAGGAGAGACACAAAAATAGTCTTAAATTAATGATAAATAAATCCTTTAAGTAATTTGTCCAAAATCCATCATTAAGGCTTATAATATTTGTTAGAAAATGTTTAATTAATTCTTTTGAGTGACAAATAAAACGATTTGCAATTTAGTTTTATTTAAAGAGTTTCAGTTTTATTTATTTTTTATTTATCTCAAATGATTAATAAGTTTCAAATTTTTAATATTTTTTTTGAATTCATTTGTATGTTATTGTAATAATACACTGCAGTTTCATCTTGTAAACTGTTACTGTAATAAAAATTTAATCTAAATAAAAACTATTTATTTAAAATTTGAATATATAAATAAATATAGTTTTATATTCCTCTGATCTACTTTAAAAAAAAATTAATATTTGCATTATATTAAGGGTATAGCTAAATTTTGAAAATGGTAGGTTTTTAATCGAAAGCAACTTTTCCGTGATTTTCTATTACATTTCCACATAAGAATGGAAATTACAACAAATAATCAAAAATGACGTTTAAACATTCTTGATTAAAAATAGTAAAAATTAGAAGAAATCATTTTTCACCTAGAGCACATAAATTTTATCTTTTGATTTCGTCATTTGAAGGATTTACACCTATTGCTATGAAATTTGTTGTCTAAAAAATCTTTTTTCTTTGTTTTAAATTCAAAAATTATATATTAAGTAACACTTATTTGATAGAAGAGCAATTTTCTTTTTTAGTTCCCGAATAAATTATTTAAATTCGTTTCTTATTATAAATCATAATAATGCATTCACCTAGCGCATTAGTTATCTATGCTTATAATAAAGCTCAATGTGTATGTGTGTGTGTGTGTGTTGGCGCTCTACAGGCCAGACCATTCAACCTACAGCTACCAGATTTGGCACGTGTATACCTTGGAGGCCGGGAATGTGCACCTGGGGGTTATTTTTCGAATTTTTAACTGGAATTTTATTTATTTAAAAATTAAGCGAAATTTTGACGTGTTTCTGCTATAACTTCCGAAAATATTACCGCACAAAAAAGGTTTTTACATCAAGTTAAAGTTCAAAAATTTATCTTTTAAATGATACTAATGTTTTAATCTTAAAATTAAATTTCTATTTTTAATGAATTTTTAAATAAATATTTTAACTATGTTTTTCAATAATTTTTTTCGTAAAAAATAAAAATTAATCACGTTTCGCATTCATGGGAAAAAATAGCTCTTTACAAAGTGTTGCCATCACATTGATTAAAACTCCAATTAAAAATAAATTACATCTTTTTGGAAATGACAACTGCAAAAATATAATTTTCGTCACGTGTTTGTAGGAAATGAAACAAATACGAAATATTATTTTTTCTAAAAAATAAATTCAAGAAGAATTATTTTATGATCTTTTACACTCTCTATACAGGGTGTTTATTTAGTACCGGACCCATTTTGATGTTTAATGACTCATAAAATAATAAAGATATAAACAAACTTATGGCATTTATTGATGGAATAACTCATATATTCTCCTTTTCAGGTTTGAATATTTTTACTTTTGTAAATATCGTCTGCGCGCGTGGTTAATTTCAGATAATTTCATTTTCCATTCTAAATATCTGTACTTTTCTAAATATCGTCTGCTTATTAATTGCATTTTTCTCTCTTTTGTTTTTGGCAACTATTGAAATGTTATGTTTACTTTTGATGTGTTTGTTCTATGTAGTACTTTTGTATGTGATGTTTTATTCGAGTGGATATTAAGGAGAATGCATACACCACAAGAGAAAGCACAGATTTTATGGTGATCATAGAGTTAATTTCCAATCAACTAAATCACTGACTTTTAAGAGTTAATTTCCAATCACTTAAACTGACTGATTTAGGAAAATTTGAATATCACTATTCAATAAAAAAAGGATAATTTTAGATTTTCCATCGATCGCTTCAAAGAAAATACGCCAATCAGCGCGCAGCTTTCTCAAGATTAATTGGTCTAAGATTATGAAAATTTTGAGTTTTTCTAAATTTTTAACATTGAAAACTTCATAAATAAGTCTTAGTTGATCGTGGAAAATAGGAACATTCATTCCTTTATTTAAAACTTGGTGTGTCTAGAATATTTCTCAGAATATGATACCTTACTGCATTAAATTTAGACTTCATAATTTTTGAAATATTTTTATAGGCCGGAACAAAATATTATTATTGATTTCATTTCAATCCTATTGAAAGCAAAACTGAAAACTGAATTTTATGCTGAATCTGAGAAATTTTTGTTGAATTATTCTTTGAGATATTACATAAATTATGAAAAATATTTTGTAGTTAACATAAGACTTAAATACCGAGCGATTCTGTTTGCAATACTCACATTCAATAATAATAATAATAAATAAATAAATAACAATAAAGATGATAAATAAAATAAAACGCTTGGTTTTATTAAAAAATATCTTAATATTAATTGCAATTTCATCATTTACATTTTAAATTAAAGTTGAAGTTTTGCCTGGAAATGACAAGAAATTAGCAAAATATATATAGTAAATTGAACGAAACGATCTAAACAGTATAAGTTTGGTATGACTATCAAAATTTGAAGATTAAAAATGTTTTGTTTGAGAATCCTTTAAGACATAATAATCCTTTAAGACAATCCTTTAAGACAATTTTCAATTAAAATATTTAATTGAAAATTGTCGGCTAAAGGCGGCTAGTGTATTCATAAATGTGAATTTTTTATGTTTAATTTCATACCACGAAGAATAAAAAAAATCAAGTATATATTTCAGAAAATTACAACATAATAAAGGATTTGACAAAAATCGAAAATTTGTTTGTAAAGATCATGTGTTAAATTTCAACAACTTAGATGATTGCACCTTCTTTTTATAACATATATATACGAACAAAGTTTAAAAAAAAACTTTTAGTGGATTTTCTCCTGAATTTGCAGAAACTCACAGATTTTATGCTGTGTTTATATGTCAGTTCACCCGTCCAGCTCCTTTTATAAACATATTTAGCCATGTACATAAGGACAGATATCCAGACATAAACCCAAAGATAATATTTTAGGGCCGGAAACATCCATCAATATTTTTTTCAAAATTAAAGCCTTATATATATATATAAAATTGATTGGTAAACTCAGAGATATTTTATTGAATAAAATTAAATTCATGGAGAAAGACTGCGTTATAAACCAAAAGATTGAAATTTAAATATTTAAAAGGAATGATACAGTTTAACTTTATAAAAATGCTCACCATACTAGGAGAAATTACTTTAATAGATGAAAGAAATGAAATTTCTTCTTTTTTAAACTAAATATGTCAAAATATTGCGTTGAATTTTGCTTCAAACAAAAAAATTAGTTCTAAAGCATTTTCATTTTCTTCCACGTTACTTAATATGCAACTTAAAGAAAGGTAATAAATTATAAATGAAAAAATAATTATTTTAAGGGAATTACAATCGTTTTACTGAACTGAATATGCAATACGTTTTGATATTCTAGTAAAAATTGTATTTGCTAAAGTTTCCTAATTTCTCTCTCTAAAATTCCTAATGAACTTTTTATTTGAGGCTTAACATTGAAATAATAT
>JAPMOR010038381.1:0-36144 GCA_026543865.1 Argiope aurantia | reverse complement strand
AATATTTTGTGTCTTTTGAAAAAAAAAATTAAAGATAAAAAAAAGCTCTCACTGTAGTTAAAAATAGTTCAGGTTTATAGCACAGATAATTTTATATCGGCATACACAATATTGAATTAACTTAACCTGACTCTTTACGTGCCAATATTATGCAAAGAACTCAATAAATTTAAATAACTTTTATTTTTAAATCGAAACTGTACGGCACTGTAATCGATCATTATTTCTCAGAATTAAATTTTGTTCCAAGAGACCTTTTGTTCATATGATCTATGGCCTTATTCAGAATCTTTATTTGGAGTAACTATAAACAGGAGTAACTATAACTTTTCCTTATATCTCATCCAAAGCCGTAGAAGATCATAGATTCGCCCCTTTCAAAAAATTAGGAAATATTATCAGTTTATTGCTTTGTAATGCAGGCCGAATTAAATTCTTGTAAGAGTTTTTTTATTTATTGAATTTTATTAAAATATACAATTTTATTTAAATTTTATTAAAATTATATTATAAATTTATAAAAATATGTTTAAATATTTTTTATATTTATTGTACATTTTTAAATGAAAAATATTAAACATTTTATTGCTCTTTAAGGGAGGCTTGATATACATAATTTTGATATTTCTAACATTACTTTAAAGGAAAAGAAACTATTTAAATATATATACAAGAACGAATTCGATTCTACATTTAATAAATTAGTTCGCATCATTTACTTTAAGATTTTTTTAAAAATTAGAATTTAAAACATTGCCTGCCATATCTGTAACATGTGCGTGGCGGTAATATTTCCCAGTGGGCTGATTCGCACACGTTTACGATGGGCATTTTCACCTTCAAAACTACATCGCCCTGACGTACAGAGCAACACCGTAATGTCGTTTATATCGGCATCTGATATAGTTTTCTATAAAGAAACACCACTGAAATATCATTTTCCTAGATATAAAATAATAAAATATATGAGCACTATGATGTTCATATGTAAGCAACCTCAAAATAAGCTAAAAAATTGATAAAAATTAAAACAATTTAACCAAATCATACATCATACAGTATTTCTATTACCAAATGAACGGAAATTTATAAAGTTTGATGTGGCTCCCTGGAAAATATTATTCTCTTCATCATGCCATGCATATAAGAATTGCACAACTACAAATCACGTTTTGTAATTACATCAATTTTTATTGGCAAACAATTTTAAGAAATGTAAATGATTTTTTGTAAGTGAGTTTAATTATACAAATGAATTTATTTGATAACATAAAATTACATTGATAATTTATTTTTAATATCAAGCTAAAAATTTTTATATATTTTTATGCATTTTCATTATTATTAATCTATCATTTCGTATTGAAGACAGATATATTTATTACCTTTAAAGAGGCTTTTTTTCGGAATCGAAGATTGTAATATCGAAAGCATTCAATCAATTACACTTATTTCGAAATTGCACAAATTCATCCTCAGTAACAAGAATTAAAAATATCCACATGAAAACACTTTTGAAAAAACATTTTCCTACAACAGACATCATAATAAATATAACAAAATTTATGAGAAAGGGAAGTTTTAAATTACTCATTCATGGTGAGTAAATTTTGACGAAGAATCAAGAATTCATAAGGTAATTTTTTTAAATTTAACTACATATTAGGCATTAATCGGTATTTTTTTTATCTTTTTATTGAATATATATTATATTTTTCCTTGCACGGAAACGCCTTTACGATCCTATGAAAATGTTTTTATTATGTCTTATGGTAGGTAAAGATTAATAATCATTTCATTTTTTTGTTAAATATACCAATACATATTACTAACTTAGTTTTAACTTTAAACTACCTTAAAAATTAATTTCTTGAATTCTGTGGTTCTTTAGAAATTCTCAAAATAAAGAGATATTACCAGTAAGCATTTTATAATTTTTTAAGAAATTTATTATATTATTTTATTACAGACTGCGACAATATAGAATTCGTGCATAATGTTTACCTGCAGGAATCGTTTTAGTAAACATCTTCATAAATTGTTTGCAGATATCAAAATGTAATAGTTCATCATATGTGGGAATAATTTTTTCGCATTTTATTATATTTGCTTTATTTTATAACATCTCATAAATTTTAACTATTTTTGCTATCAAAATTAGTTCAGGAATGAGGTTTTTGTTTAAAGATTATGTTCAGTCCTTTCTTCTAAAAGTACTGAAATACTTTTATGTTCTAATCTATAATCTATACCTTGAGTTACATGAAAATCCTTTCCTTTGAATACTGAAATAATATTAAGTATGACTAACAATCATTTTATGTTCTTGCCATTTGATTTAGATGTTTGTACCCTATGGCCATCCCCATTTTTGATCATTCTCATTCTCAATAGTGTCATAATATGATGATGATATTAAATTATTGCCATTTAGAAAATTTTATAGAATAAGTTACTGCAAAATCACGGTAACATGCATTTAAGAATATGTGGCAAAGAACTATGCAAAAATATCAAAAGTCAGCTATAAATGAAGACAAAATAAAAAATGTTTATCATAAGCATGCAATTATCATCATAAATAAAGAAATTGTAGTCATGATACATATTAACTATGAAATATAAGCAGCATGGAATGCTATAGATTATAATAAATATCTAGCATGTATTTATTATAACCTCGTATCTAAAATAATTTTTAGTAGCAAAATAAAAGAAAAACATTCAAATTTTCTTTTTTTTAAATAGCTGTTTCTATCCGATGATTTCTTTCTTTTTAAAAAAATTTCTGCTCTTTTTTATATATTTCTTTTTCATCCTCATTTCTTTATTCGTTTTTCTATATTCTGAAATGCATAATATTCGGATCTGGAATTCTAAACATTGTCTATATTTTCTTTATAGTGTTTGAAAGTGAAAAATTCCATCTGCATTCACGAGATTATGGCTCGGTAAGGTCTTGGTATCGAGTCAGAATTTCGACATTCAATTGCATTCCAGGCCTACATTCAAATGCAGATTCTATTGACAATTTATCGTATCTGTGGGCCTCGAGCTCGATAAATTTGGCATTGAAAGTCGAAAGTCCTCCCAATGGTTTGGTGAGGAAGCTTGGAGATGGAAGTACTATCTGGGATGTAGCTTTCGTCAAGTAAAAGAGATTTAAAGTTCAAAATGCATATAAAATCCTGCTTATTACACTGAGAAATAAAATGTAAAACCTATTAGAAAATGGGAAATTCAAAGTGATAAGTTTTGCTAGCTCTAGATAAAATCGTAGACTATTTTAAATTTGTATTTATTTGGAATATTCTCAAATAATATCATTGGGATGTTATAAATATTTTGTAACGACCCAAGTGTGTGTATTTATGAGAACTTTGAAGGCATTTCTTGTTAATTTATGTAGAATAATTATGATCTGTATTGGATAAACTAAGAAGTATATCCATTTTTAAAACTTTTCTTTTATTAAAAGAATATTTCATCTAAGTCACACTTTATATAAACAATACGAGTATCAAATTCATTTATTCATATATTTTAAAGTCTTTCAATGCATATTTATTGTTTTGAAACAGAATTATTGGTATTATTGGTATGACATAAAATAAAAAGTTGCTCTGAGTTGCCTGAAATAACATAAAAAACAACAAACGTCATTTAAAATTTATATTGCATAATATAATAAAACAATGTAAGAATAATTACATCACTTAATTGCTAAAGTGAGCACAAATGCTATAACAATTTGACCAGAAAAAATAATCTTACTTCTTCTTTAAGCATCAAATCTCAGAAACTAAAGCAAAAATGTTCATTTTGGGAATTACCCTTAATAACTATTGCCACCCGACACTATAAAATATCAGACAGAAAATGAAAGTTTGTGCAGGGGAATTTGAAAAGAGAAACCTTATCTCCAGAAGAAAGAAAAAAAAGGATGAGGTGGGGGTGGGGTGGACTCGCTTCTCGAAGTGGAAATGATGTATGGTCCCCGCAGCCCCAACAATCTCAAATTCTCCCACCATCATTGTTCAAATTAATGTTCCCTTTTGGCTGCATGCCTCCACCCGCGCCAAATTTCTTCTCTTTTTCTTCAACGATTTCTTTCTCCTCCCTTGACTGACCATCGGCTATTTTCGATAAGAAACTGACCACGTCTCGCTATTCCGATCGGGTTTTCGGACGGGACGATTGACCCTGAAAATGGGGAAGCTTGCCTCTGCTATGGAAGTGAGATTATGGAGTTTATGATTTGAAACAGGGGCATATGATAGCTTTTACGTTATTGCTTTTCCCTCTTTTATATGTTTTAGAAAAGAAGTTTAGGTACAAAACGATTCAAATATGCAATAAAATTTCAGTTATAATAAAAATGTCGTTATTCAACTTAATGAAATGTCTTAAAGATTCACAATAATTTTGAGATATCTAATTTTACGAAATTGTAAATTTTGGCAATGAATTAACCTTAATCATAACAAAAATCGAGATCGCATATGACTTGACTCAATTGGATGTAATATTTGCTTTTTTTATATACAGTTTGAATAATCAGCCATTTTATGAATCTAAACCCACTATAGCAAATTTTTATGTCACTAAACTGTGAATGATGTTATAATGAATTTTGAAAAATATTACTGAAGTTTTTCTGGTATTATTTTGAAAAATAATTGCATTAAATTATGGAAATTAGTTCCTATTTGTTTAACTATGTTTAATAAATATTAATATTTTTGTTTATTATTTGACCGAATTAAAAAGAAAATTCAAATATTCTTATTAGAGAACCTTGTGAGAGCAAATGTTTTACATGATTTTCATTCGTTCTACCAGCATTTGATTCAAGTTGTTATCGTCAGGCTTCCGTCTATTGGCTGAAAATCTTACTCTCATTACACTTTTATTTACCTGGCAAAGAACTTATAATTCCAGAGGAGAGGTGTGAGCATGTGTTCTTCAAAGTTAAATTATTCGTCTGTACATGTAATCTGGTCTGTCCATCCCCTTTCAGCCAGCACTATATATATATATATGTGTGTGTGTGTGTATGTGCAGAGTTATGAAACCATACTTTGTCACGAATTAGTTATTTAAAGATGTCTTATAAATGTATCAGAATTTTACAAATTAAATTAAAAGTCCATTCAAAGAAAATGTGTCGTTCGTTATATTTAAGAAAGCTGTCAAGTAATCATATAAAAATCTCTGGAATCCTATTTCATTCCATATTCATTAATAGCCAATAGGTGTTAGTTCGGATAACACCACCGAAAATTTTCGACTTTCTTCAGATACATAAATAAGCATAAATAAATTTCACTAATATTGTAATGGAAGAAAAGAATTAACATCTATTTGCGGGTTTAAATAAGGATTTTGGAAAACAATTCCTCTAATTCACAGGACTTAAATGTTATAATATGTTATATATCGTATTAATGTTAACTATCTTAAATGTTATATATCTTGTCTCTAAGGCATTCTTATAATAACACAATATAATAGAAGCAAGGCTGGTAAATCAAAACAGTCAAAACTTGCTCTCCATTGCCATAAAATAAGTTTCCTCGGTTATGACTTAAAAAATAAATGTCCGCAAAATTAAAAACTCGGGATCTTTTTCTCCCTAGTTTTGTGTTTAATATTTCCAGCCTATAATAAAATATTATTATATCAACATAACCAAAAGTTTTCTAATTGGATACTTGAAATGCCCTTCTCTTGTAACAATTTTTTATGCCTAATTTAAAAAAAATTTACTTTGTTATTTTTAACAGCAGTTTCGCAAACTATTGAAAGAAAATACATTTAATGCTATCTGGAAATTCAATTTATTATCAGTTTAAAACCCCTAATCCTAAACACAACCGAAGCGTTCACAAAGACAAATGTTTGCATAAATCAATTACATATTATCAGATAGTAAATTACCAATTAAATAGCTTCACAGGAAAACAGTACCCGAAGTAAAGTGACTAAAGAGTTTTCACTACAATTAACACTCCGAAGGAAGGATTCATACGGCTTATTTTACTCTCTTTCCCCTTTAGATTTATATAGATTCTATGACAGCGCAAACAACTTTCTAGAGTAAACGCTGGTTTTTCAGTCCTAATATTGCCAAAATTCCTGTATTTTCGAGTTTTTTCTTTTGTGTCACTAAAATCAGAAAATTCCTCTCCAAATTTTTTGTCAAGACCATGGGTCATTGATATGCCTCCACTAAGTATCCTTTGGAGTAACCGGTATAACTTTCTTTTTTATTCTGAGAATATATATACCAGGAAACAAAATTACAACAATTATAACAATAGACATAGTTATAGAGATTGTTTTTTTGAACTCAACAATGTATAAAATATTGAAAACGCGTTAATTTTATCAATACCGAAAGGCTCCAAACACGTATTAAACAAAATTATGAAGGGTAACCGAGATATCTAAATATCATTGCGACTTTTCTGTCCCTTTCACTAAGTGTCATTTATTAAATACTCATGGCGCATTCTTTGTTCGTTAGAGACACTCTTTTAGATGTGTTTGAGAGACAAGAAGGTAAGACACTTCCCTTCCCCCGAAATTAAAGGTGTAAGGAACTTTTTTTAACTTTGAAAAGGCATTCTAGCATTCTTAGGTACCTGGACGCGAAATATCTTAGGAATGAGAGAGTAAAAACTAGTTATTTAATTTTGTCATAAATACGTATCTTTTTTAAAGTATTTGCTTGTAAGTATACGTCATATAAATATTTTGATTTTCTAAAATTACTCTGTTCTAAATAAAAACAATCTTGAATATCTTAATTTTAATAGAAACTCAAGATTGTTTATCACTTAACTTTGATTTTCATTATATTATTGTTTATTTATAGCATACAAATATTAGAATCCTATTTATTCTCATTGATAGTTTTGTTTTAATACTGGTTACATATATACCAATCTTACATATATAAAATCACATATTAAAATTCATTACTCTACCTTGTGGCATTTCTGAGAAATCGCATTCACAAAGGGATGAAAAAACAGAGCGATAGACAACATTATATGCGGATTTAGTCCAAAATTTGATTTAGATCAGCAATTTCGATTATAAATACACCAAATCTCACTGAAGAGTGTTGCCAAATCTGGACAATTATGTCGGTGTAATGGTGCCAAATATTCAATTTTTTTTAAATACTAGCCGCCTTTGGCGACCAGCCGATTCGCTAGTATTACCGCTCGCTACAATTTTCAATTAAATATTTTAAGAACTGGTCTCTGAATAGATTCTAAAACAAAACATTTTTAATCTTCAAATTTTGATAGTCATACCAAACTTATACTGTTGTTTAGATCGTTTCGTTCAATTTACTATATATATATATTCCTAATTTGTTGTCATTTCCGGTAAAATTTCAACTTTAATTTAAAGTGGAAATGATGAAATTGCCATTAATATAAAGATATTTTTTAATAAAATCAAGCGTTTTATTTTATTTATCATCTTTATTGCTATTTATTTATTATTATTATTACTAAATATGAGTATTGCAAACAGAGTAGCTCGGTATTTTAGTCTTATGTGAACTACAAAATATTTTTCATAATTTATGTAATATCTCAAACAATAATTCAACAAAAATTTCTCAGATTCAGCATAAAATTCAGTTTTTCGTTTTGCTTTCAAAAGGATTGAAATGAAATCAATAATAATATTTGATTCCGGCCTATAAATATATTTCAAAAATTATGAAGTCTAAATTTAATTCAGTAAGGTATCATATTCTGAGAAATATTCTGGACACACCACATTTTAAATAAATGAATGAATGTTTCTATTTTCCACGATCAACTAAGACTTTTTTATGAAGTTTTGAATGCTAAAAATTTAGAAAAACCAACATTTTCATAATCTTAGGCCAATTAATCTTGAGAAACCTGCGCACTGATTGGCGTATTTTCTTTGAAACGATCGATGGAAAATCTAAAATTATCCTTTTTTTATTGAATAGTGATATTCAAATTTTCATAAATCATTCAGTTTAAGTGATTGATTTAGTTGATTGGAAATTAACTCTTTTTATTTAAAATATTAGTGTTTCAAGAACATTTTGTTATTCGTGATTTCCAAAGCAGAAGCTTTATGTAAAATCAAAAATTCGTTATTTTTTAGAGCATTTATTTAATCAAGTTACATAAAATATAATCATTTTCCATTTAGACCATTTTAGCAGATCTGTGTCTTACTAGAGGTTTACAAATTAGCTGTGTGGCCCTGATTTGAATGGATATCCTGTTCATATTAAACAAAACTTGTCTTGAAATAAAACTGATTTATTGGATTAATAATATAGAGAGTGTAAAAGATCATAAAATAATTTTTCTTGAATTTATTTTTTAGAAAACATATTTCATATTTTTTTCATTTCCTACAGACACGTGCCGAAAATTATATTTTTGCAGGTTTCATTTCCAAAAAGATTTAATTTATTTTTAGTTGGAGCTTTAATCAACGTGATGGCAACACTTTGAAAAAAGCAAATTTTTTCCCATGAATGCGAAACGTGCTCGTGCAGCTTAAATTTTATTTTTATTTTGTACGAAAAAAATTGTTGAAAAATATAGTTAAAATATTTATTTAAAAATTCATTAAAAATAGAAATTTAATTTTAAGGTTAAAACATTGGTATCATTTAAAAGATAAAGTTTTGATCTTTACCTTCATGTAAAAATGTTTTTTGTGTGGTAATATTTTTGGAAGTTATAGCAGAAACACGCCAAAATTTCGCTAAATTTTTAAATAAATAAAATTCTAATTAAAAATTCAAAAAAATAACCCCCAGGTGCACATTCCCGGCCTCCAAGGTATACACGTGCCAAATTTGGTAGCTGTAGGTTTAATGGTCTGGCCTGTAGAGCGCCAACACACACCCACACACACACATTGAGCTTTATTATAAGTATAGATGTGGGGCATAAAATGGCCAAATTATGGTGGAATAATTTAAAAGAGATTATTCGGAACAATCTTTTAGAGAAAGCGATATATAATTGCAGTTAGAAAACGTGTTTTTGTTTAAATAACTTTAACATAATTCATAAGAAACTTAATAGTACTACTCTGTTCTAATAAAAAGAATAGGCTATTGTAACCGCTGAGGAAAAGCTTGTTAAGGTACATTTATTCTGATAGTTTTATAAATTTTTATAAAAATAATTTGAAAAAGGGATTAGGAGAAATTTTTTAAATGTTGCTTCGATGTTACTCCCTTTTTTTTTTATTCCTCAGTTCCTCAGTTTTTTGAAGAGCAATCCTATTAGTTTTAAGCTGAGTAGAATAATGGAAAAAAATCTAATTAAATCAGAAGGCTATTCTCAAGAAAGCAAACAATTCAGATTAATTTACCTGATATTATAAAAGATATTACTTGAGTTTAAATGAAAATATTTCATCTTTAAATAACTGTAGTAAAGAAATAAAATATTTTAAAAAGTTTCTTATGATTAATTTCTAATTTTGAAGAAATAGTATGTGATAATAATATTTCTAAAAATATGAAAGAAGAACTCACATTTTTTTTTATATACCTGCTTTCACTGAACAGTTCACTGAGAATATAATCCATTCAGCACACTTTCTTGAAAGTCGAGGCCTAGTACAGAACCTGATTTAATATATAATTCGATTTCTTCCAATGCGGAGATTCGACATAGTCGAAAAATAAAAGTGAGAATCTTTTGATAATATAAAAAAAGAAGGTAAAATTCTTTTGTACTTTTATAAGTTAATTTCATGAAAATGCTAAAAGCGCAAAACTAAATTATGCCCATTCATATTCGGTCACAGTATCAGATATTCCCTTTCTTTTTTTACTATCTAATATATAAAATATTCAAAAAGTATATTTAATAATAAAAAAAGACACCAATATTTTGATAATTTTCGAAGCTTTGCATGTCTGGAAATAAGCAAAATTATGTTTTTATGTTTATTTGTATATATGGATACGATAATTCAAAAAGGGATTAAGAAGTACTTATATAACAATTTTTCAACTCTACTTTATGTTACGTTGCTAATGATTTTTCTAATTTGGATGAATTTTGAGCTCTAACTAATTTTGGAACTAATTTTTCAATAGCATGATAAAGGTTTTCTCAAAATCTGACACAAGTTCCTGCAGTTCACAATGAAATTACCCAGAAATCACTTATATTGACATTAACGTATTCATTCACTTTAAATGCTAATACTTGATGCATATTTAATTCTTACCTCGGTTTCTCTGTGAGCGCTGTTACTCACATCTAAAAACTATACACTTTCAATCGTTGAATTTACTTGCCCGTCAAGTACATTTATTTGTATGACAATTGCTTTGAAAATAATTAAAATATTTTTCAAAAATTATGAATGTCAGAGAAAATTTCCTTTGCAACAAAATGTGAATCATTTTCAATTCTTACCTTTTCAGTTTTAAGATAGTATTCAAGTCGGTTTCTTTTGGTTCATATGATTCAAACCTATTACTAGCTACTTTGAAAATTAGGAAACCAGAAATTATCGGATGGTACCTATACATGGAAAAGATAATTTTGGATTCATTTTAGTGTCTATGTAGATACCAAGCCACTACTTTTGGTTGAATAACACATAAATGAAATAAATTAAGCCATGAATTATAAAGTGACATCTATACGGAGACATGTATAGAAAAATCAAGTGGTTTTCTATACATGTCTCCGTATAGATAAAAACTCTGAAACCAACATTTCCCCGCGTAGTTTTATTTTAAAATCTATTTAACTAGAAGAAAATAAACAGACTGTAACGAAAATGTGTAAAGATAGAAAATGTTGGCAATGCCCGTAAACAACTTAAACAAAGAATTATTTAAAATTTAGCAAAATAGCACTGCTAAAAATAAGTCAGAAAACAGACTGTTTACAAGATTGGCTTGAATTTAATGTAAAAAACGATATGACGTCATTTCCAGACAAGAAAGGAAGGTAAACAGCATTTGTTTTTGATCCATATGATGAAAAAAGATTGGAAAATATTTCAAGAAAAGAAAACTGTTCGAAAGCTAGCCAAATAAAAAAATTTTGCTGCTAATTCGAGCATTAATATTTAATATATGAAGCAATATTCTAAAAAAATAATAATTGTCTTTATAACCACGATTGCTTAATTTGTTTTCCTATTTTGCTGAAAAAAGATTCCGCAAATGCAGACTTCTTCAAGCACAAACAGAAATAAAAATATTTTTTATTAAAAAGTAAAAGAAAAGAAAAAATTAGATGCCTTTGCCCAACAAGTTTTACCAGTCATATTAATCGCATTAATTTACGTTGAACAAAATACATTTTTTAAAAACATTTTTTTAAAAATTAGTAATTATCCTCATAAACCATGATTGCTTAGTTTGTTTTTTAATTTTTGTAAAAAGATTCCCGAATCGCAAACTAGTTAAATAGAAAGTAAGATCTATTATTATTAAAAAATAAAACAAATTTAGTTAAAAACTAAGTGCCTTGTACCACCAAGTTTTCCCGCCATATTAATTGCATTAATTTAATCATGTTAACTGACTTTAACGAATACAACTTTTCGCATCAGAAAAAAAATTATTTTATATGATCTTTGCGTAATAAACAGAGAGCTCTCAGATTAGTTAGTTGCATTTATAAAATGGTGAAATTAATTGGTGATTAAAACTCAAATTACTGATGTTGGAGGATCTGTCAAATTTTTATTTTGTTATATATCTTGAAATTAGAGACACCATTGATGTTATATTTAAAAATTATGAGTTTTCATATGAAATGAAAATTGGTAAAATCGGTACATTTATTGGGGCTTGGAAACTCTATTGTACTTTTTTCTCTGTAAAGAATGTGTAACAAAGTAGAGTTTTCATATTACTTTCAGAAATAGGAATGACTGGAAAGGCTCCTATTTATGATATATCTAGACATTACGAGTTTTCATATTAAATAAAATTCAACAATATGTGGTCAGTGGTTGGACTAGGAATTGGTTTTTAGTTTTCCCTAACAGTTTTAATATACGAAAACCTGTTTATATATTTTAATGATAATCTTTGATTTTAATTTAATCCTAAAAAACTTCTATAATGTATATTAAGATTTATTATGACTATCTTTATTATAGAAGTTTTTTTATGTTTTTTAAACAAAATATAATATTAAAACTTTAACAAAAATTGATTTTTTTAAATGATTAATCTCTAAATGCATCATTTCTCTAAATTAGTGAGTTCTGGACTTAACAAAAGTCCTTAGGACATTGATTGTAGGGAAATTTGTATAGAAACTATTCGTACAATATTATTTATTTCTTTGTGACAAGAGCAATGAGTAGGAAATTAAAATGATCAGAAATGTTCTCTGGACATCATCGTGAAACTTGATGCCTGTTAGAAGCGATGCTTTAGAATCGATGAACAAAGTTCCTTTTTTTTTCTTTTTTTCTTTTTTTTACATTTCAAATAATCAAAAGTACTCACTTCAATATAAATATTCTAAAGGAATGCAAAATCACTTGTTTAATTAATGTCTTTTTTTCGCAACTTTCGTGATTTTTATGTTAAATTTTTGAAATGTATAAAGCAAAAAAAAAAAAAAAAAGAAAAAAAAAGCGACTTCTAAAAACCATTTTGAAGTTCAAAATATTTTGAGTTCAGTGGTGCTGGTTTGATTGCCATAATAATTTTAATGAGCTAGGCATTTTTCAAAAGAGATTATTTTCAGTGTTAATTGTGATAACCCATAAAAACTTAATACGTTTCAAATTTTTACTATGCAGAATGTCCTTTCATATATAAATAAACTTATAACTGAAAACATATCTAATATTTCATAGAATTAACAATTAAATGGGAATGGAAATACTAAAAAAATGTGTAATATTTTAATTCAGCATGATGAAAACATACAAAAAGAGGTTACAAAAATTATAATCACTAGTGTATTTTCCCTTTTTGAGGTTTCATAATATAGTTCAAATTTAGAAAAAAAATTAAAGAATTAAGATAAAAAAAAAAAGAGCCTTTCTCCATTTAAATTCGTACAAAACAATTATATGATGTATGTCTTTACAACCGACTTCTACAATGAAATGTTCATTCAACTTCGTAGTTCCCTTATTTAATTTCTACTTGTATTTAACTCAACTTATTTCATGTTTGTAAAACTGGATTTTTTAATTCATTTTTTGATGTGACAGAGTTTAGAAATTCCATGCACTTACTAATTCTATGTGGTAGTAAACTATATTAATATTTTCAGAGTTTAATTATTGACTGAATTAAGTAAATTTTTATTCTATACAAGTTGAGCCACCTGGTAATGAGTTTGAGAAAGATTTGATTTCAAAAAGTCGTAATTTTTATCACAATAAAGTAAAATTAAAAGATTCATGGGCAAAACATGAAATAAAAAGTTTCCTCAATTTTGGTACTCTAACAAAAGTTTGTTTTAAGAAACAGTTTTTATAAAATTAATTAAGTTTTTGAGTTCACACACACACGGATAGATAAGCAACCCTGTATAGTAAAAAAAAAAAGGTGTTTTTTTTTTTTTTAAATCACAAAGCGATCCGAAACATTGAAATGTATCCAATTCTAATGGCGAAATCTAGAGGACTAGTAAACCTTTGTAAAAAACTATGCAAATAACTTTTTAAAAATGCTCCAAATTTGAAGCAATAAAACTGTTGCTTTTTAAATAATTTCTGCTCAGCTGTCTTCCATTAATATTGATCCGTGACGATCTTGTTGATCATTGATTGGTTCGTCTGAAATAAAATAGGTCTGTGAAAGCCCTCTAACGTCATTTGGGGAGAAGCATTTTAACATATTAATTTCGCTTTGGAATCTTTATTGATGCGAAGAATATTTCTGCTGACATACATTAAATGTTCTTTTTTTTATAGTGTTTGGGATTTATTGCACATTATATAATGAGGGCAGAAAAAGCATGAATTTTGAAAAGAAACTGGAAAGTTTCAAAGCGGGTGCAAGGGAATAATTATTGATCGCCGTTCTCTAAGCGTGATGGATTAATCAAATCCCCGCCTTTTTTTCTAGAATATAATTATTTAGAATATAAGAAATTATGCTTGCAATTGATTTTCTCCTAGTTTGGAATCACACATAAAGGAACGACTAACAAAATTTATTTTTAGAACAAACTCACCTCTTGTTTTACACCATCGTTATGTGATTGTTTGGAAAATTATAGTGTTTTAATTGAATTTTTTTCAAAAACCTTCTGACTGAAAGGTTTCGGATTCTTTTCTTTATCTTCCTGAATATCATTCTTGTGAGTGTAGATAGCTTAAATTAAAATTGATGATAAATGAAACAGTCTTAAAAAGGATTAACATGTTTATGGGTTATGAGAACAATAGAATGAAATTTAAAGGAATTAAAAAAATTCTGGTAAGTAACACAAAGCTATTCATCAAATTTCCCTTGAACTCTTTAGCAATCAGTTGTTAAGAGAAGTTGGAAAAAAACCACTTGAAAATCCATTTAAGTATAATATAAACATATTATTTTCCACAGTCTATGCAAAATTTGGATGACAGCCATTTTACGTCTGATGGAAGTTAAGTCTCTACAGGTTATATCTTTCCTCCACCCTTTTTAAATGACAATTTTAAATAATATGATAGCAATAGAAATTTTTTTAATGAATTAAATTTTTTTGTTAAATTATACGTAGTTATTCAGCTAATTTCCCCTGAATTCTTCAATATTGAGTTATTGAGAGGTACTGGCAAAAAATAACCCTGCATATGTATTTAAGAGTACTAAAAATATATTAATTTTCACAATATAAAGAACATTTGGATGATTACTGTTTTACCTCTGATAGCAGTTAAACCTCTGATAAAAGAAGTAGGTTATATCTTTCCTCCACTCTTTTTAAATGACATTATTTGTATATCTAAAGGCATAGATTCCTAAAATAATAGGGATAGTTTCATGAAATTTCTTTGAAACTGCCAACTTTCCAACCACCCACCTTCCAATTTTGACCTTGGAAGCGAATTGGTAAAATTATTGCGTTCAAACACAGACATATAAAAACAATAGAGAAAAGATTATCTTCTAATGTAGCACACTTTTTTAAAATTAAATTATAGATGTATTTCAAGATTATTAATGAAAATTAATATTTAAACACTAACATATTAATATTTCAGAAAATTTGATCTATGTTACAGCTTGACTTTTGCATAGAGAACAGTGAGCTTTAGAGTGCTAAAATAGTACTCTCGCTAGTATAAAAAGTTTCAAATAATATTATGATGAATAATAATTATATATTTATTAAAATAAAATATTTGGCTCCCATGATTTCTTTAGTAGAGAAAACAGCAAATTTTCCTTTCCACTAAAAGTTTTTGTTAGTCATTAGAATATTATTATTATGGAAACTTTTTATTTGCATTTATTTTTATTTATTTTCACTTCCAAGCTGGCGATAACGGCTTTGACATTTCATTTCATTTTAATAGAATCCATATTATAAAAATATTAATTTTAAAGTTGCATTATCGGTATCAAAATATCAAGAACCAATAACGAATATTTTCTTGCATTAATTATTTTTCTTCATAACATAGTATGTGTCAAAAACTTCTGCTGAAATATATTAATCTGTAACCGTCATACTTTTTAAAAAACTTTACAAAATCTGTAATACAAATGAAGTCATTATTGTGTAAATAATATATTTCAAGGCTTTATAAATAAAATAATAAGGGTTTTATATTTATTTTCAATATTATTTCAATGCCCCAAGCACATTTTTAAACAAACGTGTATGAAATTTAAGAAGGGCTGCATATTTACAACAATTTCTTCAAAGTAGTTTTTAAAATTATAAATCAAAATTTATATTTTATATAAAAAAAGGCTATAATTAACACAACTGAAGTAAGAAATTCGCTATATGAATTTCTTACTTCTTACATTTTATGTAATTTATTAATACATAACTATAAAAGCAATTATTTAAATGGCTCCAAGCAGACATTTTTATATATCTCTTATTTAGGAATAGCGAAAAAATATATGATAGAAGAAAAATAATACAAAATTCTCCCTCCCGAGATTCTTCTGTCGGTGCATTTCCTGACTATTCCTGTACGGACACAGAAGAGCTGGAAAGTTTGTTTCACAGTGAAGCTTTATTCGGCACTTGTGCTGCCATCTATGGAGAGCGGAAATCAACTTATTGCACAATCAAAGTATTGCAGGAAAAGCTCTGGGTGAAGTAAATATTTTTCAGAAGTATAAGTGGAAGAAATGTTTTAAATAAGTCCACGACCAAATTTGTCTTCAAATTCTTGGGTCTTAAATGCTTCCAAACAAAAAAAAAATTTTTCTTCTGTATATATATATCTCATAATTTTGGATATTTCGCCCTTTGTGATAAAGTTAAAAACGTTTCTCACTGAATTTTTGAATAATTTATTAATTCATATTCAGCATAATACATCCTGTATCGTCCTTATATATCAGTTAAGATTGCTATATTTAAAATACTAAGGAAAGAAAAATAGATTTTGAACTAATTTGATACAGATATACAATTCCGTTATATATATATATATATATATATATATGTATGTATGTATGTATATTAAATCAGCTTACATTTCGGACTGTAATGGAGAAAATTGCATTTGCTTGCATTTGCCGAACAAAACCACTTCGTATGTAAACAAGCTATAGTTTACATGCTTCAAATTTGAATATAATTTATAATTATGGCAATGAAGGAAAAACAGATATTATTGGGGGGGGACCCTGATGTTTTCAAGTGAACAAAATTAATTTTAAAAAGAACTTTTAATTAAGACATAAATTTGAATAACATTTTAAACAGATATTTCTAATTTTAAAAACTAACCTATTAAATGAAATCCATGATTACATAGCAACTTCCTAATTGAAAATTTCAAATAATCATCCATTAAGCATTATCGAAAACACTAAGGAATAAATCTTTCCTAAATTCTAATTCCTTGCTCTATTTATAGAAATTTATTTGAATATAATCTGCCCAATAACAGATATAGATGAATCCACACTTACGCTTAAAAATCAATTTAAATCTTAAATGTATTTAAAGAAGTAAAAGTACGTTAAAGAAGACGCACTGATTTTTCTTTAATACTGTTGGAAATATAAACAAAGTAACATTATGTTTGACGCTAAAATATTTGATTTAAATGAAATGATGACAAGTGAAGGTATGCTTATTAGTATTTTCAGCAACCGTTTATTTCATGCACAAAAGTATTAGTATGACTGATTGAAATGGCATGATTATTTTTCAATCAATTATTATATTTTAAATACATGCTGAATTACAAAAAATAATTTTATACTTCATTGTGCAAGGAGCTATTAAATGATGCCAATATTTTTATTTGCAATTTTTTTCAGTAATATTACAGATATGACAAATTAATACTGTTTAAATTAACAACAGTCATTTAGTAAAACGCTATTAATTTAATACATATACAACATTTTTAATTAAAAAGAATTATAATTTTTATACGAAATGCAAAACATTGCTGAATCCAAAAAAAAAACCTTTATCATTTTTTTTTCAATTTCCGTAAAAAAAAGTATCCAAAGATTAAAATCTTTGTGGCAAAAATCTTCTTCCTGGAGGAAAACAAAAATCGCATCTCGAATATTTTAAGCGATTTCCCTGACAACTCTATCAAAATGTTTTTATTTTAAATGACCATTTACTTTGTTTCAAAAATGTCTTATTTAGAAGCGCTGTATACAAATATATATTATGAATTGTTTTGGTTGTGATGTGAATGATCTCAAAGTGTATTCGTTTTGAATATCCTTAGAGATAAATAGCTAATAAATTCAAGAGCTATGAATGAAAAATGGTTGTAAATACTGATAAAATTTCTGAATGAGTACTCTTTCTCTAGTTCAACAGACATTCGTTCTTCTTTTCTGTGAAATGTGAATAGAGAAAGCATTATCTATAATAACCAAAATAGAATTAAAATAAGTTTAAACTTATTTTAATTCTATTTTGGTTAAGCTCATTTGTGTTTTAGTTGTAGCAGCATTAGCACTCTCTAAATACAATGTATATTTTATTATATAGATTCAGGAAATTTTATATAGTTAATTTTCATATTGTTTATTTCTGAATTGATAGTTGCTTATCTATAATAATGCTTTAATTCTATTTTTTACTATTTTAAAATAATTTTTTAAAAATTAAATATAAAATTGTTTTTAAAAAATAACTTTATTTATTATAACAGTTAGTTAATGACTGTTAAGTTCATTTAATTTTTTAACTTATTATAACTTTTAGCATATTTTTAAAATTATTTTTTTTTTAATTTCTGCTTTCTTTTAAATATACTAGGTATATTAATTCAATTAGAGCGTTGAATAATAGAAAAGCATTTATATTATAAGTGTTTAAACTAACTAACTAACTAACATTACCATTTTGCTAATTAATATTTCCAACTAACTAAAAAACTAATATTTACATTTTTCTAAAAAAGTTTAATTCATCTTATATCTATATTAATTATCAAAATAAATAATATAGGAACAATGATTTGTTAATTAAATTTTACAATTTATTTCCATTTTTGTCGTTCTTTGGTTTTTTACATCTTGATATTTGTACATGCAAATTAAAATCCGAAACAGTTTTTTTAAGACACTTGTCAACTAGTATTGAATTTTATCATAATTTAATAAAGTAAAGGAAATATCCAAAATTTGGATGGTTTATATTCCTTTTTTGTTGTTGTTTTGGAAACGAATCTCACGAAAATAAATACAATGAAAAATTGGACTTAACAAGATTAAACAAGATATTCAGACTACCCTTTTCCACATCCGAGTTCAAAATGAACGAGAAATGAATGAGTAAATAAGACGAGAGTGTCCTATCAAATTTCTTTCTATTTTGATATAAAAAATTTTTATTTTTAATTTGCAAAGGAATTTTGCAATAAGGTATCAGTAAAAATTTCAAAAAGTAACAAAATTATTTTATTTCAGTGATTTACCTTTGTTAGTTTTTGATATCTTGATATTCAAATTTCTTTTTAAATTATAGGAAGAAAAATATATTAATATTATTTTAACATTATTTCAATAATTTCTTGATTTCTAATGTTATGTTTTCGAATTTTGAAGTTTTTAATTAGTTTTTTTTTCTTTTATTCGCAATAATATGCTTCTAAATAAATACATTTGACATTTTCATTGCAATGTGAATATGAGTGAAAGTATTAATTAATTGTTTAATTTATATTTTCTTAAGGTCAATGAAAAGGCAAGCATAAATAAATGATATGGTAAAAGGTTTATATATTTTTTCTTATGCCTGAATGGCAACACATGTAATTCACAATATTGTGAATTAAAAATCTGTATATTAAATTAATTTACAATTCAAATCAACTTTATCTAATAGATCAAATGAATATCTTTTTTTTAAAACCAGTTTCAATCTCAAAATTTTTTAATGCATTATTTGTAAAAAATATTATCCCTTAATGTATAAATGTACAAGCAATTACAAGTAGCTATTCAGTATAAGTTTTCTCTTTTGTTGAAATTATTCCAAACAGAATAATTTTTCAATATTTCTTACGTTATCTTCAAAATTTATCAAATGTTTAACCATATATCTAGGGCATCCTATGTAGTCAAATACTCGTTGCGGCACTTATGGATACAATTAAATATGGCTTATGTATGGCCTTAATGTATTTATTTTGATAAAATTAAATGTATTTATTTTTCTGAAATCAGTCTCAATCCCCAAATATATTGTTTCTTTTTAACTGTTTAGAAACTTGGACTTAATATATTGTTCAGGGTAGACCCCTTAAATATACTGCTTCAAAACTTAGACTTTTAAGATATTTTTTCGAAAATAAATAAGCCTTTAAAATATTAATGAGCAGAGAAGATAAAAAAGGCTTATTTAATATATTTTCTTTTTTGGTGAAATTGCTTTAATTTAGACAATTTCTCTTCAATTCAAAAAACATGATAGCTTAAAACTTTATCAAACGCGCCACCATCACGACACCCTATTCAGCTGATCACCATTGGTAGTTCATTTACGTATAGAAAATATATGTTATTTCTGTGATCACGTATTGAAACTTGCAGTCAAATGTAATCATTAAATATATTATGCACTAAAAAAACTCAAGACATTTTTATAAAAAGGACCTTATATGTCTTTATTTGCCCTTTATTAAATTTTTTCCCTAGGAAATGAACGAATTAGCCTAGATCAGAGATCCCGTAAAGAGTGAGAATGCGAGGCACTTGTATCTGTCCTCTGGGTGCTATCGGACCTTGTGGGAAGCATCACGTTATGGGGTCACGCGCAGAATCCCTCAAGATCTAATTTACGGTACTGGACACCTCGGAGATCATCCATGTTTAGTCGATGATCTCCGAGGTCAGAATCTCCGATGATCAGAAAAGAGGAAATATGCCTAGTGGGAATTTTCTGTTATGATTACCTATCCAAGAAAATCGATTTGCACGGCACCACAATGACAGAAAAAATTTAACTCCACATTTCATGTGATATCTACATGCAAGTTTCTTGCACTGAAAAGAAATGGCATAATTTTTTCCCCTTCTTCTTGAAGATGAAAACTGAATTTCCAAAAGGCGTTGAAACTTTTTGCCTGGGCATGATTTGGGTTATAATCAATTAAATTGGGTTATAGCGATCAATTTTCCCTGATGCATCACTGCAGAAATGAGAGGGGGTGGTTTCCCGGAAACTTGCTCGCAAATTTGCAAATAAACGGCTCCTTTCATAAAATGCGAGTGTTGGGCTAAGTCGAGAAGGCATCAGTGCTTAGATTTTTATTATGATATATTTTTTTATCAAATTTTATTCGTCTAGCGTAAAGCAATTTCTATTTATCATGTTCAAAGGCAAACATGATTAAAAAAAATATATTCGAATTCAGGGATATCTGAAGATTAGAGATTCACCAAATTATCGAGTTAGAATTTTTTTTATCACAACAATATTTTCCCTTTTTAAACGAGAAAGAAACATTTTACTCTGGCAATTGTGGTAATAATGTGCTATAACCAGACAAAAAATATTTTTATTGTAATAAAATTTATGGAAATAAAAATGCATGTGAAAATTTTTAAACATATTTTTATGCTCATAAAAACTTCAGTACAAATGTATATAAACAAAATTATTAATAAAAAGAAGAGTGTTGCTGTAAAATATGTTGAAATCTTAAAACCTATTAAAATTATGGAAAATAATTTTGCTGAAATAAAATTGATGGTGCTGAAAAGGTAATTTTTTTTAAAATTCTGAGATAATGTAAAAGCGTTTTATGTGTAATATGATCGGAAAGTATCGAGAAAAATATTAAAAATTTGATTAATTTTTAATTAAATATCTAATTAAAATCTGGAAAAATAACCTTTTAAACTGAGAGCTTAAAATCCAAGAATTAATTACCAATCAAATTTAGCATTTCTTGTTCTAACAAGCTGTTGGCTTCGAATGGTTTTTAATCAACTATATTGAAATTTTCAAATATCAGGCAAGCCTCTATTTATTATCTTGATAATTATAGGAAATGATCTCATTTAGAAACTGTCGCATACTCTATAAAAAAAAAATGGAAGTGGAGGGCTTCATCTCACTTCCCCCCCCACACACACACACATTAAATTGTGAAGCCTGTGCCTATATTTGCGAATACAAGTTTCGCAAATTCAGTATGAAATATAAATATTTGGCGACTATTTAGAACTTTTACTGAATCTATTGTCCGAATATATATTTTAAGCACTTTTTTCTGTTCAGTTGAAAGCGAAATTTGATAAGAGCTACAGTTGTAGTTACAAGATCGCATACCGAATTTCATGTATTTATGTCATTAGGTTTGTGAGTTATTGCGTTAACTTTCAAGCGAAAGTATAGGACAGAAGGGAGAAATTATATATTTGAAAATTCTGAGAATCGCACATTTTTTTTCTGTGGATATGTCCACAATTCTTTTTATTTCATTTGTAAGATACGCACTAAAGACAGTATGCAAGTACTTTCCTCTGGAAAAAAAAACGTTCCTTTATAGGAAAAACTTTTGAAAGAAAGTTGAAAGGAAAACCCGAAAGCAGAATTTAATCTTTTACATAACTCATAAGAAAAGAAACGCTTATATTCATGAAAAAGAATTCAGCAGATTCTATAATTTACTTATCTCTATGATTCCTTCTCGTAATGCAACAAAATGATTATCATATGCGTTTTCGATAAATGGGGAATTCAGAAGTTGTTGTGACTTATGACACTTTTTATAAGCCCGCTGACAGTTATCTATGGGCGATTTAAGCCGAGTTAGCGTCTGCTGTATTTTCAGGAGCGCCAACTATGGCCAAGAGTACGATTTAGCTACTTCAGCGATTCTCAACCAGTGGGGCGCAAGCACACTAAAAGGGGGGGGTAGCGCGAGAATATCCAAGAGAAAATATTTTTAAAAAATTGATTAACTGACTGAAAGGAAAGCACACATACACATAGAAAACAAAATACATTTCGACATATTTAATAGCTTATGAAAGTAAAGCAACTTACTAAATCAAAACGTACTAAATTAAAACAAATTTAATAATTATTAGTGACTTCCTGGAGCCTTTCTGCAGAGTAAAATTTTTCGAAGGAAGGCTTAATATTAGAAATTGCCACTCTCAGTTCTGCCTAGATTTATATTTTGTCTTCACGTAGCCACAGCAGAAAATCCAGTTTCACAAAGGCAGGATGTTGAAAATGGTAATAGAATGCGAAATGCCCTTGTTTTTAGTGCAATTAAAATCATCCTCTACTTCTGCCCAAAATTCAAATAGTGATTTATTACTAAATTGTCTTCTAGTTTCTCCATTTCTCGTGAGGTCTATGAATTTTTCTTCCTCATCAATTGAGAGTCCTTCAGGAGTTTTATGAGATGGATTCCTAACTCACTCGTAACTTGCTGTCAGTTTGTCGTTAGCAAGAAAATAATTTTTAAAATTCTTTGCAAGCATGGATAAATGATTTTCAGTAGTTACAAAAGCAACTTTTACATGTTCCTCTTCAACCTTGTAAGTTTTAGTACAATCATCCACATTTGCAAACATTGTTAGATTTCATTGCTTTAAATTTATGCTCCACAATTCCAATTTTCCACAAAAAGCATTAACTTTACCACTCGTATCCAACATATGTGTATTTGCTCCTTGGAGTTAAAGATTCAAGTTTATTGAAATTGAGCTATTTGGTATACCGACCCAGTAGTTCAATTTCATCACAAATAAACCATCACGAAAATTCTCGTTCACCGGTCTGTTTTCTTCTTCTTCGAAAATGGCGATTTCTTCTCTTAATTCATAAACACGTTGCAAAAATTTCCCACGTGATAACCATCTTGCCTCGCAATAAAATAGTAAAGCTGAATGTACTGAACTCACATCTTTACAAAGTGCGGAAAGGATTCTCGATTTCAGGGGGTCTCATTTTTATATAATTTACTACGGTTACAACCGTAGTTAACACAATATTCAGACCAGGATTCATTTCTTTCGAAGCCAAAGCTTCTCTGTGGACCATGAATGTGTCCAGACGCACTGAGGTGATTTTTGTTTTACAAGTGATTGTATACCTTGGAAACTTCAGGACATTAAACGAGCACCATCGGTGCATATTCCGACTGAATTTTCCCATTCTGTGTTTGCCACATTCATAAAATCATTTAAAATAGCAAATAATGCGAGCGCAATTGATTTGAGTTCTATTGGTTTGCAGAAAAGTAGTTCTACTACTGAAATATTATCACAAAATCGAACATAGGCAATTAAATAAGCATCTTTATTACTATCTGCTGTTTCATCAAGCTGTATTGAAAACAATTTGTCGCAACTTCGAGAAAAGCTGACACTGTACATCTTCAGCTATATCACCAATTCGACGAGCAACAGTATCCTTTGAAACAGGTACGGACTGCAATTGTTTTGAAAAGTTATCTCCAAACATAGTTTTTACAATCTCAATTGCTGCTGGCAAAATAAATTCTTCACCAATGGTGTGAGGATTTTTACATCTAGCTATTTTATATGAAAGTTTGTAATATGCAATTAAAGCTTTTTTATTCACAAACAAAATTTCTTTAAAAAATTATTTTTGCTTTTTATATGATTTTATTTTCAATTTAAAGAATTCTCTGGGTTTGTTGACGTACTCACTATGAAGCGTTTCCAAATGGCGTTTAAGTTTATTAGGTTTCATGCTGCCAGCGGCCAACATTTTTGAGCAAATGATACACTGGGGCCTTTCTTCTTCATTTACTTCAGTACTGGTAAACCCATAATTTAAGCATTCTTGAGAATATTTTCTTGATTTTATTTTGAGAACCATGCTCGTCTGTGTACTTGTTGATGCTCGACTGTCGTCTAATGCTCGCTTACTTCTGCTTAAAAATTTATCCATGAGTCTGCATAAATCTGCTGCCGTAAATATTTAATATGGTGAATTACAATTAACACGAAAACATATATAACATACACATTCGTGATATATTCGATAGCGATAGAAGGGTCGACTCGAATGAGACTAGCCGGAATTGAAACTTGCGTTATCAAACATTTTCCTTCTTCCTGTGAGAAAACATCTGCGCATGCTCGAGACGGCATCGGTCGTGTGGATTCTCTTCCACAAACATTATTTTTTTCTCTTTTCTTTAGTCATGCTTCTGTTTTATTTCTTTTATTATTCGAAAAAGTGTATTCCCGGTTTCTAAATTTAGCTCACCCCGTCCAGGTTAACTTTCATTAACGAATTTTCCTACTTTCTTATTCTTTTAACGTTATTTCCGTGTTTGGCTTTCATTTCAAATATAATATTTAAATGTTCCCCGCTTTCATTCGCTTCGTCTGTTCACTGCCCGCTTTGCAAAATGCCAGATGTGGTTTCTCGCCAATGTTGGTTCGCTTTTACTCTTTTTTTTTGTGGCAGTTAGTTAAAAATAATTTAAAAACAGAATACAAAATACTCAATATACATTATTGTTGTATACTTTTTATTGTAAGCGGGGGGGGGGGGGCGAAAAAAATTATGATTGAAAACTGGGCCACGAATGCAGAAAGGTTAGGAAGCGCTGAGCTACTTCATGCATCACATCCGCTTGCACAACCCCTTTTTACAGGAGGGGGGGGGCACATTCACACACCTTACAGATAGAGCACAGAAAAACAACCATGCTCGAACCGGGAAGCCCAGATCACGGAGAAGACGGGTCACCCCTATACCAGGACGCCGGCAGGAATTCAGAAGTAAAATGGTCGTTGACTTTACAAATAAATTATTATAACAAAGAAATTAGTAGTATATGTTTCTATATGCAACTATAGCAGATATAATTTCAGTACAAGCATATCATATTCAAAATAAGCGATAAAATCTTTTAGTTATTGAATTAACTCATTTCAAATCATGATTATTAGATGTTAATTTGTATAAGATAAGATTTTTTTTGCCTTGTTCGTTTTCTTCCGTAAATGGCAAAAAAATAACTACCTACACAAACAAAAGTAATTTAGTTTAAGTACTATGGCATCAATTTATGGTCACGTGATACATGTCAGACGGTCTTTGCTTGCTCAGTTTTGAAATCCATTGCATATCTTGCATGTATTAAAAAGAATTGATGATCCAACGCGTCTTAACATAATATGTATTTTGAATTTAGATAAAACTCTTTTCTGCTCTTGTCATACGGTTTCGATATCATCGAGTTTTTTCAGATTTGAAGACAAAATTCAATAAGCATGGGATATCTGAACTTCGCAAAATTCCATAAATTTAACATTCCTATATGAAGTAATTTTAGCATTCAAAATACTCAACTATATTACTATTTGTCTAAAATTATAAATAGATATAAATCTTTTTCAAATTTCTAAAATCGAACGATTTAATCTAGCATTAATTGAAACTCCCCGACGCAAACAAGTTTTACCTCGATGTAGCAAAGAAAACTTCATAAAAAATGTGTTAAGTTTATTACTATTTTTGACTATTATTTTCTTTTAAAAAACTATTTGTGTGATAAAAATGGGAAGTTTTCAGTTTCACATCAATCGAATTTTGATTACTCATTTTCACATCTATTTTCTACTAAAATGTTTTGTTCTGTAACTCAAATAAAATATATTCACAGATAGATATTCAATACGGTAGATTTCTGCTATTGATTTCTAACTCTAGTTCAGAAAAATTTTACCTTCAAAATTAATAGTTGTTAGCTAAGCAATTGTTGCAAAAAACGATTCTTTTTTTTTGTATTAAATTGTTTCAAGGAATATTTTTATGGGCTCAGCTTAATTTAAGAACCAGGAAAAAACGGCTAGGTTAGAATTATACTGCCTTAAAGATTTCAAATGAAATTATTCTCATCATAAACAAATTGACTAAAAATATTATCACTGTAATAATCCATTCATCTCACAATTTTAAGACGTATCTTTGCTTAAATCCTAGTCTTTTATTTAATAGAAATTTAAGGAGAAATCATGTTGACAATATGTCTGGATGAACCAGACATCAATAAAATAGCTCAAACCACAATTCTAAATTTTATATAAATAAATGTGTTTTTCTAACTCAATTTTGTTTTAAATATCACTAATTTAATTTTTTTCCCTTGGAAATTTATATTTTAAAAGAATAAGGTTTTATGTTTTAGAATTCTCATAGTTATCTAAAATCGATAGGAACAAGAATGATAGCGTCCGACATTGATTAACTGTTAACTGCTATGAGTACATTTATGTCCACAAGAGCTATTTCTGATTACAGTTGAGTAAAACTTCTGAAAAGATGGTATTACCACCAGAGGCCATTAGAGAATAAAAACATTCCAACATAGTAGTTGACTCTCACTTATCTGATTGCTGTAATAATGATGTGGGGGCTTGATATTACCACTTCGATGATAGATCGTATTTTTTTGTGAGGGGCAAACGCAATAGCAATACCGTAATAAAGGCTATTGCGCTTCATCACAATGTCAGTTTTAATTTTTGAAATGACTCAACTACTTCTATTATTTTGTAAATGCAAAATGGAGAAGGGTATTGAAACACAGAGTATTGTAAAAAAACCATTAGTACTTCTTATAACGCAATTCTCAAAAAACAAACTTTGGAATGAGTATTTATCTTCCTTTAAAGGACGTGTAAACCTGATGGAATATTCTATTCATAGGAAGGTAGGAAAAGAAACTTGTTATAAAACCCAATGGAGAATTTAAAAAATCAGGGAACTAATTTTATGTTGTTGTGGTGAGGATGTTTATGGTCATATAATGAAAAGTCGTCCTCTTTATGAAACAATGGTTCAAAATTTCATGATTGCATTCTTAAAAGATTTCTTGTAATTTTAAAACGAGACATTAATCTGAATAAATTAAATAAACACATTCCACTATGAATTGCCTCTTCCATATGATTTTTTTTTATTTAAGTATGATGATTTCACTTAGTATAATTTGATACATAAGAATTTCAGGTAACAGCATAATTTCGAATTCAAGAAGAGTGTCGAATAGTGAAGAATCAAAACTCCAAAAATAATAAAAGGCTGTCAACACAATCAGAAATAAGATCCTGAATTGCGATTATCAGAATAAAGAAGAATTCTAGAAAGAACGGAAAGTTGTTCCAAGTGAAGATTGGAAATGAAGATTGAAGTGCAATATCTTCTTGTTCTCCCGAGAGGGTCCAAGAAAATATAAAAGATTTAGGTCTTTTCCAACTGCTCCCCGATCAAAGATTGGAAGGTTTTCTTCTTTATCTTTTTCATTAGGGACTTCGGTCTGAGATGAACTCTAAAAATTGAGGCGCCCATTAATAAATAGGGGAACAGTTCCACCACGATTGATAGGAACAAATTGAATGAGAAAGCTCAATTGCTCCAGTCCTAACGAAATTCCTCGGGGTGCATTCTTCAGATGGACACATTCCGGGACCTTTAGAGTAGTGGTGGGAAAATAACACCTAAATGTTAGAAATAATTGTTTCGCAGAAAAAAACGAAAGAAGCGTTTTATCTCAAGTAAAACGCTATTTTATAAATTTGTTATTTTTTTATTTAAAAAAAAATGACAATTTTATTGCTTGGAAATATCTTGGGGGAATGTTAATTTTTATTTCATCGTAAATCTCACCTTAAATTCTAAGCGTTTTAGGAAAAGTCTAAATGAAACCAACATGGAAAGGAATAGATAATATTTTTAAAACACTACTTTGGGATGTGATATACTTAAAGAAATCTCTACCAGAAAACAAATTACCTAATTTCAATATTTTAAATCGTGAACCATTTAATAACTGCATTTCTTCTAATATTTTAAATAAATAATGAACTAATAATAAAATGTGACTTAATGTGACATCTCATTTTTATATATAAATAAATCCTCTTAAAAGTGAGCATTCAAAATTACTACTGCATACCGTATCATTAATAATCTAAAATATACTTATCCTTTGTAGTTGAAGTGTTGCTTCAAACGGGACGTTAATATAACTAAACCAAACCAAACCAAACCAAACCTTTGTAGTTGAATACAGAGCTTTTCTTTAAGTGTGTTAGAAAAGTTTTTCGTTATATTGGAAACCCTTCTACTTAATAAAATAATATCGCTACATTTTTCGACATAAACAAAATAGGCCTTTTAGTAGAAAAATGTGGATTTTTATCAGTACGAAATATTTTCAAATTAGTATTGTCTTCCTGGTATATTTTTGATAGCATATTTCTTTAAAACAAAATTTTAAAATTTAAAGATATTGATACGGTAAGATGAGTTTTTTTTCCTTGCGGCAATTCTGATTGTGTACCAAGAAACATTTGCTTTCGATGTTGGCACACATTTTGCCTGACAAAAGTTAGAATTCCATTTTCGAAGATAAAAATTTCGAAATTTTAGTTGTTTAAAGGATATTTTCCCCATTTCTCTACTGTATTGCCATTCGAAAAATGTGTCCTATTTACCTTTATATATGATTAACATTTTCTCTTTAAGGTGAAAACCGAATGAGTAATTGCATCTTTTGAAGTTTGAAATATCTAAGAATATTAGATAAAATGAGGAACTGCCCATTTATTTGGCGTTTTTTATGACGCCATCTGTGGTATCCTAGCCGATTTTGGTGCTCTGGAGGAGAGCATGCCAAGTTGGCAATTTTAAAAGCAGTTGGATATTCGTCACTTTTTTCAAAATTTCTATATTACCTGAAAAGTGTTTTGTACTCATTTGGCTATTTTATAATATTGAAAAACAGAAATATAAGTTTTTGTTTTGCAGTGCTTTCTGAAATAAATGAAGCATGTATTTAATTATTGACATTTCGAAACTAAAACATTAAACTATTCGTAAAATTTTATGTGAATTTATTTGGTGGAAATTAAATATTCTAAAATACAGGTAAGCAAATTTATATTAAATTTATTTTTGTTTTATAAATTAAAAAAATGATTTATTTTTGTTTTATAAATTAAAAAAATTATATAAAACTCGAGTTAACAAAATGGAGAAGACAGATGGCGTTTCATTGTCCAATAATTGTGAAAGTGACAATAATGTATTTAAAAGTAACTAACATAATTGAATAACAATTTTGTTTTAAAAACCAACAACTGTCATTTTAATAATTCGATATTTAACACGAAATTTTTAGAATTTCATTAAGTTTTCTCGATATTCCTAAAACAAGCATAAACAGATATTATGCCAACTATTGATGAAACTATTGATTGTAATTTTATACAAGTCCATTTGAATCATCGTTAATTATGAAAATTACCATTTAAAATACTAATTTTTTTACAGCTTTAAAGAGATTACTTAGCTGTATTTTCTAATCTCCCATTAAAACAATTGAGAGATGTCAAAGATTTTTCAGAATAAGAGCTCTTCTTCTTTCGCGATGGTAATTATTAGATTATTTTAAACTGTGCATAAGAATTTAAAATGTAAACAAATGTTTGATATTTGATTGTTGCAATTTTTGAAAAATGAATTGACGCAATGGCTGAAATGTGACATTCAAATGGTTATGGATATGCATGTTGAATAAGAAAAATTATGCAATTAAGCTAAAATTTTATAATTGGTGAAAGGCTTCTGCTATGTTAAATTATTTCTTTTTTATAAAACATAGCTATTTATAATTTCTATAAAAAGTTAATATTTTTATCCGAATAAATGTATATGAAAAGGTTATAAAACCCAATCAAATTATTAACTATTGAATTTGGATAAAAAATTGGTAACTAATTTGAAAAATCTTTGTCGTCTTGCAATAGAATTTTAAATAACGTACTATTTTTGACAGTCTTATTTTACAATGAATTATGTTTTCATTCAAAGAAATTCCTTCAATGGAAGAAATTTTGTAGTGTTTATAAGAAAGCTCTAGATTTAATAATGTTTATTTAAATGATTAAAAATAATTTCTTTCAAATCAATGTAGGAGGCACAAAAATTATATATATATTTAAAATTTTTCCTCTAATACATCGATAAAACATATATCAAAAATTGGTTTAACATAATTTCAGTTGCATTGAACACGACAGTCAACATTTTTTTTTTTCGAATTTAGAGAAGAATATTTGTAATATCTGTTCCTTTAGAAAGAAAAAGAATTATAAAAAAATTTCTTTTGTAACTATGACGGTTCTATTATTTCACTAGAAATAACATTTCTGTGGTGTCGGTATTGATTTGCATAATTTCTATATATCCTGTATGTTGTTTTGCATATCTCTAGCAAAAAATTCAAAACCTATTTCTCCTTTAGTAAGAAGATTTTGCAAGGACTATGCAAGGACGCCTGCATACATCTCTAATATATATATATATATATATATATATATATATTATGCCGGCGTCCTTACATAGAGGTAGTGCATTTACCCCGTGATCTGGGCATGGTTGTTCTACATCTGTGCTGTATCTGTGAGGTGTGTGAATGTGCCCCCCCCCTTGCAAGCGAATGTGTGAGTTTCATCTTCATATGAGATGGAAGTCAGGCTTCTGCCCTCGGGTACTCAGGGGTCAGTACTTTCAGAAGCTACTGCACCGCTTTTCTGTGGTAACGCGGACACGACATCATCATCATTAGTATATATATATATTCTTTAGGGATAAAGAGAAATGTCGAGAGGAGTGTATTCCTTATGATTGCAGTATATTTATTTGTTTTGCATTACACAAATTTGAGTAATATTCTATTTTTTTTAATTCATTGATGATTTAACCCTTTCACTACAGACCTTTATAAACCAGCCGTGCAATTTTTATCCAGGAGTGCCGGTTTTTGTTTGAAATTATAGCTACACGATTCAAAGTGTGTGATGACTCGTTTTACCACATCCAAATGTAATTTTGAACAGAAACTTGCCAGCCAGGATGGAATTTGCATGGCCGGATTAGGGCCAGGTCAGTAGTGAAAGGGTAATTCTTCATTGTGTTATTTCTTTGTTAATCATTTTACAGCTGGACAAGTATTTGACCATTTTTGGAATTATAAAAGTTTCCAGAGAGTAAAAATGATTTCCGGAAAGTCATAAAACTTTCAAACAATCTCCAATAGAGCTTGATCATTTTCATTATTTACAAAAGAAACTGTAGTAAAATATGACTGGATAAAAAGTTTATTTCATGTATGTTAAGACAGGAGAGCAGAAAAAGCTACGTAAGCCTGAAATAAAAGAAATTTAAACGCTGTCATCTTTATTTCCTTATATGTCACTTAACCCTTTGCACTCGGATGCTGCCTCTCATTCATCATTCAAGACCGTGCATCATTTTGACGTTTTATTTATTTATTTTTCAATTTTGATAGTTAAAATTGCCTATAGAATTGTAAAAATATGTAAAATAATTTTTCAGAGAAATTCAATTTAAAACAATAATATATATCTATTCTTCGGAACAATAAACGCGCCCTTGTATTAGGTGAATAATCATGCATTAGATTACTTTTTTGAATTGAAAGGGTTAAGAATGAATATCATTGAATGATTTAATATAACATTATAACTCTTTTATTTGACAGATAAAAATCTGGCCTAAGACTCCTCAAATTGATTGTTATACCATGAAATTCTGTCTACATTTTCGACTAATAAAAGCATATTATTTATATTTTTTAAAAGAAAATGTCACTATAAATTTAAATTGGACCAATAATACTGTCCAAAAGAAATTAATTGTGATTGATTGGGACTGAGAACAACTTTAGATATCATCGTCATTTTGGTTTATGCGACATCTTTCAATGATAACTTATAGAAAAATAAAGATTAGTAATTTTTCATTGGCTACAATTGGAAGTAAAATATTTAGAAGCAGAAATTAGTTCAACCGTTATTGTGCAGTTGAATTCAACTGTAACCACTAAATTATATATTCTTAAATATATATTAAATAGTTATGCACAACACATTTATCAACTTGGAAGCAGAACAGAATGTTTACAATTTTTTTATTGAAGAATATTAAGCAGAAATTTCAATTCTCTGTAAAATGTTCGCTTATTTCTATATGTTTATGTCTAACAAAATAACTTGCAAAACAAAAATCCTGCAGCAATAATGCATTTTTATCATCTGTCAGGAGAAAAAAACAAATCTCGAAATTTCATTTTTGTATTTCGTAAAGATATTATGCAGTAATATTTATGCTTATAGTATGGTATATTGCTTCAGTTGCTAGATTATGAGTTTGTTCTGTTTCTGATTTTGCTCCGTTCTGATACAAAGTAACAAACTACAACCATACACAACAGAAAAAAAAAATTACTATTATATGAAATCACACTTTAAAATTCAATTTTTGAAACAAATTTTAAGATTTAAATTAAAAACAGAGCTTGTCCACACTAAGATCAAAAGTGAACTTATAATGAAAACCTACATATCTTGACGATTCAGGACCTTGATATTTTATTCACAATATTGGAGTTAGAAATATTCTGCGGTATACTCATGGACGAATGCCAATCATTCTCTGAGCCCTTACCTTCATCTCCGAAAGCAAATCAGTGCCTACATGTTTTCCTTCCCATATCGTCAATAATTGAAGCGTTCTTGCCTAGACAGGGTGGAATGCTGCTCATGGATTCAGAGTGGCGGTGGGCCAATGGAAAAGCAAGCAATCCACCTCATCCCCTGATCGCCTGAAGCAGCAATCACTTGTCCAATCCCAGAATGTATTCTCACGGTGAGAGCTCGAGGCGAATGACTGTCAGGGGTGGATGGGATCCCAACCCCCTAAACAATCAAAGATTAATGCCCCTCAACAAACACTCTTATCCTGAGGACCTTTGTGGCAAATGCATTCATTAAATGGACAGTACTCATTGATGGGGAGAGAGAGTCATAAACTGATTCATTTATAGAAGCTGAATTGTTCTGCGTGATTTGGGAATGATTGAACTCTTTTTTGTTCAAATCATTGTTTGAAATGGGAGATTGGCTCTTGTGTGGTCTAGTATTCTATTGCTGTTACAGTGATGAGTGGATTTAATTTTTTCTCATAAGAAAATTTTAACATTGTAGTTTTCGTCAGCTTTCTCATAAGGGCAACTTTAAACAGTTGCTTAAAGAATGTAAAGAACACCTGATTAAAGAAATCATATTGGATTCCATATCGAATAACTATCATAATTTTCCCTTACATTTGTAAGTGATTTGAAAAATGTTTGTTCCTAATACTCATTATTTTAATAGTTACCGTTTCAAATAATTTTGAATACTAGAGCACTCATAACCATAAAATGCATTTTAAAAAATTAAAGTTATTTAGAGTTAAATTCGATTCGTGTTCAACGTACAGTTTTTAAATTCCATGTTTTATTGTAACTATATTAAACGAGGCATACCGCAATTTTGTTTTTTATGGATTTTTTTATTCTGCTCTATAGGGAAATGGCAGCACCATCAACAACATTATGAGAAAGCAGACATCGAGTATTTTACGTTCTTTTAGAATTAACTTTATTGATGTAAGCCTGAAGAATTTTATTACAAACATATACAATTGCTCTTTGCTATAGCCATAGTAATTACCTTGTGCTTAATAAGGGTGACCTAGCCCCTCACATTTAAAAGATATTTTCATCAATAGCAATCATGTCAATAGATTTTTAGTGATATTTTTAGCATGAAAGCTCTGTTATCCTTAAGTTGAAGAAATAAACTCAAAGCAGAGTTTCTTTTTGCAGGTAAATCTGCAGATATCGCTTTCCATGTAAAACAAATTCATTAAACAAATCCTCACAAGTTAGGGAATAATGTCTCCTTAAACTTTTAAACTTTTTTCAGATATAATTCAGATGTGCAGACAAAAGTTGATAGCCAATTGACCAGATGCGGCTGATTCCGATGGAAAGGTTCTGGGGAATTATAGGATTGTTTCTGCCAATTTTTTTATAATCATGACTGGACTTAGAGACCAGCTATATGTTCAGCAAGCATTGAGTCACTATACAATCAAATCTGAATATGTTGAACTCGTATATAAGAGCTGCAAACAACATCTCTGTAAATTTATGCAAACAAGTATTTAACCCAGACTTTTTCGATATCTGAGTGCGCCGGATTTGATAAGTAAAATTTTACTCTCTGAAACTTTGAGTTAAACCCTCTATTGGACTTCATAACGGATTTCTACGTTGGATACACATTTAAAATTTATAAAAATTCTGTTAGTTATTGTACTGATGACTCTGTACTCTGCCTTATACATAGAACGAGATTAAAGATAAAACCTTTTTAATCAGGCAGCTACAGGGTCAACAGTAAACATTTCATCCAGAAAGGCTGGCTTATTAGCGGTATATTGTACAGAAATTATTGGTAACAATTTGAATTTCTCAGGTATTTAGATAGAGACGGAATTTTGCGCTTCAATTAAGTAACTATTAAATTTGATTATAGGTTAATATAAGAACTTTTAGTTTAGCTTCTGATACATTCATCTGTTATTGTGACTTACAATCAATTGCTGCTCTATTCAAAAACCTGTTTCTGTTGAGCAAACGAAGGCAAACTCTCAATTTTTGCTGAAATTCTCTCTCCGAAAAAGATTAAGGTTCTATAAAATATGGATCATTTCTTCTGATAGGGATTCTGTCCATCACTGATAATTCAAGAACAATTCTGTGGTGGGTACTACTTATGTTTTGTTATGATTCAGGTATGTCAAATGAATTACTATTCTCAAGAACACAGTTTACCAAATTTGAAAGAAGTATAAAACCTATTGGTTTCTTCAAATTCAAATTACACCATACTTATATTTAATTGTTGATTAGGTTTTCAAAAATATTTTATCATTGTTTTATTTTTCAAAAGTTTAGGAGCTTATATAGTCTGTTAGGTGGATTTAAATTAATAATAATATCAAAAACAACACAATATTATTTTATAGTTCTCCTTATAAATACATTTGTTTTAATGGAAGGACATGGAAAATTTGAAGGGAGGACAACGCCAATCAATTTGTCCAAAACAAGTTTATGAATGGTAAAGATTAGAAGTAAACTAATTAAAGATAGGCAGTAATATCAGAAAACTATTTCCTCAGGTAAACAAGAAACATTAGACAAATATGTGAAGTTTTCTATTCATCTGTATTAAAAAAATGATACAAATTTTATTTGTAGTTGTTGCACGAAAGCAAAAAATTTAGTATTAAAGAAAGTTATGCTATCAGAGGTTTTCTTTTAAAGTATTTCTTACTTCAAAGTTAAGTTTAAATAGTTATATACTATATATAGCTATTTGAAAAAAGGATAAGATTGCGTGACTTCGCTAATCTTAACAAAAACCTTCATAATTATAACAGGAGAATGGATTTAATACTTATATTGGACAAAAAGATTGATGGTTAGCATATGCTGTAGTCATTAGATAAAATTATAAAGCTTATTTCTCATTTTTTGTAAGAATTCTTATGATAAGAATTAATTTTAATTTTGTAA
>JAPMOR010038347.1:0-26306 GCA_026543865.1 Argiope aurantia | reverse complement strand
CTCCACTCATTACCCACGCTGCGCCACGACCCACACTATTCCACTCCACTCATTACCCACGCTGAAACTACCACTGACGAAGTTTCACACTCCAACGCCCACAAATTCACTGCACACACACCTCACAATACAACGATAAAAGAATTCATTCCATGCATTAGAAACTCCCAGTCAAGACCAACAATTCATTCATTACCCACGCTCCGACACGACGACAAATAAAATTTCACTGTACTCGTTGCCAACATTGACAGAAATTTCTCAACACATCGAAGAACTCTTCAACAGTTTTTATACATCTTTGTATTATCAGTCTAAAAGAGTCGCACACATCACTACAGCAATTCCCCACAATAATCACTCCACAGATTTGCAGTTGCATTTAACAACTGTAGCTACTCGTAAAATTTATGTTAACGATCTACCTAAAGCTAGTAATTGTCATTTAGCAATTTTTGCAGACGATACCGCCATTCTCACACAGCATAGGGATCCACACACAGTCATAGCAAACATACAACAATACATGATCGTTTTACAGTGCTGGCTCATCGACTGGAAAATAAAAGTCAACTTAAATAAATGCGTGTGCCTCCTATTTTCTAAAAAATTGGCAATGCCTGATCTACCCCCAATCCAAATTTTTGGTCAATCCGTCCCCTTTGTAGAAGAATATTAATACCTAGGGTTAGTTTTTAAGCTAGTTCATTAAGCTTTAATAGTTATATTAAAGCAGCCCTCTCCAAAGCTACTAGAATGAATATTAAACTCAACAGCTTTATTTTTCCATGAAGCAAGCTATCGATTAGGCTCAAGTTTCTGCTCTACAAAGCTATTTTAAGACCAATTCTGATGTTGCAAGTTTTTCAAAACAGAACTGATGAAAATTGTTCAGGGACCCTGGTATGTCAGCAAAAATACATAACGACCTCAAAATTGAACCCGTTTCGTCATTTATTAAAAAAACGTCAATTAAATTCTTCGGAAAAAAATTTCCCAGATTCGCCACGAGCTACCAAAAATAATCGAGACCAAATCTCATGACGTTAGAGCTTTATTGCTCTCGTCCAAACTAGTTACAATTAATTTTAACTTTTCCCTAAACTAACAAATTAAAGTATTTATTCCAAATTATGATGTGGAGGTGCTCGTGACCCCTTTGTCCAATCGCGGAACTCCGAAATATCACTACGTTGCCGTACAGTAGCGACTCTTGCTCGCATGATGCACAACCACGACTCGCATTTCCAATTTCATACCCTTCAAATTTAGACACTCTTCAAGATCCTCATTGCCAAGACATTTCATATATTGTAAACTGATGCTTTCAATTTACACAACTTTCGTCTCGCATACCCTTGTGACAATTATCGCTATACGTTATGCAACCAGTGTAGTTGCTTGGGATTTTCAAAAGGGTCATTTCTTATAATCGAGTGGTAGTACGTATTGATAAAATCGAGTATTTGATCGACTTATTCTTACAATTCCGAGATCGATGCATCATTTATCCCCTTTATTGCATCACTTCACGACAAATGTAAATCGGAACGAATTGCATATGAAAAGACATTCAACTAATCGCTGAATACAGTTTTAGTCATTCACTGTACCGAAACATTTCTCACTATACGCATCAAACTGTAGACATTGTCCTGTAATTCATGGGTCACGGTCATTTTTATTCATATATCCGCTAAGATCCTCATCGACAGCCTCAAATACCGGTCAGATTTGTTTTTTTAAAACATACCTTCCCTAGTTGAAAACTAGAACTAGTTCCCATACCTTCCCATTTAAAGTGACCGACTCTTTGGTAGCCAACAGCAAGTGGCACAAGCACAGCAGAGGCAACTTTTTGATAAGAGACTTTATGAAATGTATTGGTTAACGAACTCGTGATAAATATATTTTATAGTTCCCTTTAAATATGAATTTTAAATCGCACAACAGCTCTGGAAGTACAGGAAACGCAATCCAAGACGTTTGTGAAAATTTTAATTTTACAGTATTTTGCGAGAAGTTGCAGAAATATAAACTATAGTTGTATATTTTATTCAATGGTTAACAAACCTACGATTATTTTCGTTTCTATTCCGATCCAATCTTTCCTTAACAAAAGACGTTTTCAAGAAAGTATCGATATGATAAATTCGGAAGATTTTCGACTGCATAAATACAGTAACAGATTAAAATTCCAGATGTTTTTTATTTGTATGAAGTTAACTAAACTGGTTCATTGCTAAGCTCTATAATTAAAGTCATTAGTTTGTAAAAATGGAATATTGTAATTAACTTTTATTTTCATTCCTAATGGGTGAGAATTCAGAAATTGTGCACTTCCCCAAGAATGCATAATTTTGTTAATTTCAGAAGGGAATTAATTAATTGATCAATTTAACTATATTTTGATTTCCAGTGGTGCTACCTGGTAAGTAATTTCAGAAAAAGTAGATTTCAAAGTTCCATAAATAAATTCTGAATGAAGTCTTGACCTTAAATCTTTAATAATTTTAAATTTTTAGTATATTAAGTAAATTATGTTCTTAAAAAATACTTGTATAAAAGTCTATAATTTAATTTAGATGAATCGTTATTAATTTTAAGACGAGCGCCTAAATATTTGACTTGTATTGCGAAATATTTTAAGATTCAGGGAATATTTTACCATCTGTTATCCTTAATTCATAAAAAATAGGTCCACTAAAACATCAAGAAATTTCATACATTTCCATAATTATTTTACAATGGGCGTAAAAATGCATTGAGAAGTTCCCTAACGCATCAAGATCCAGCAAATTGCAGTCTTGGCATTTGAAATACAATCGCGATTACAAAAATCGCCAATTAATAATTAGTGGAAATGGTTCTACAAATTCCAAATGTACTAGAATGGGAAATAATTATTCTCCCCGTCTTAAAGCGATAAAGATCAATGTCTTTCTGGGCATGAATCAATTCATTTGCGGCAGATCAAGTGCTTTTCTGACACTGAATATTATTTTCTAAAACGTCTTGTGGCAAACTTTTCACTTTGCTCCTGCCAGTCCTAACACAAGAGAAGTTCATCTGATGCAAATATTAAACTATTAAATTTGCTCGATAGATTTTTTAATATTAAGTTGCCGACACAACCTTTTCTACTTTTCATTTTTAGTTTAAAAATAGATTTAATTTTTTTCTGTATGTTCTTAATATACCATATTAATCGTATATTGTTCTTGAAATTTCAGAGTTTTTATACTATTCCAAAAAGTATGGTTTGTGTATTTTAAAAATATTTCTATGAGCATAAATTTTATACATCAAAATAATTAAGAAGCTTGGAAATTTTAAATAACGAGTACAAAATGTTTGTATAATAGAAAGCTTGAAATTTCGAGATTTTAGGATCAGCAATTAAGAATCAAAAGGCGAGAAATTTCACTCAAAGATTGGCATCCAACTGTAGGGTTGGAGCCAATTCCCATCCTTCACTCAAGCCTTAAAAAGATTTATTGCTAACTTCAATCGATATTTTCTGAGAAATAACAATTGCTGATCTTATTAGATGTTTAAAATATAACAAAAAAGCATCGACTTCTCTAATTTAGGATATTTAATGATAATTGGTTTTAAGTTTAAAGAATCGGAACTTTTATGAATCTTGTATACGAGGGAACCCATTATGCATTTAGTTCAAGACAGTTACCAGTGTAGTAATTCAAGACTAATAAATTTAAAGGCTTTGGACAATTTCGAAGAATAGAACATTCAGTGATGCTGAAAAGAAATGTTAAATTAAGTTATTTGAATAGATTTGTTGGTTTACAGAAAAGCTAATTTCTCGAAAGTGTCCCCAAGTTCGATACGAAACTTTTAGCTGAACGAATTTACGAATCCATAAAATGGCTAGCAGGATTCCTAGAACTTGCGTTATGACATTTTAGTGTTGCATTCATTCACCGGCAATAAAGGGCATTGAAAAATTGGCATCTAAGGAATGAATCACGATGCATTTCAATTCAGTTATTTCAACTTATGAATTATGCATTCTAAAGTTAACTTTTATAGTTTCATTTTTTATTTTTTAAAACGGGAAACTGCGTTAATTCCTTGCTTCAAGAATTAAATTTTCTAAACTGTCTTTTCAACATGGCCCGAAGCGTTTAATTCGTAATGCTGCTTTTTTTTTTACCTTTTATTCGCCAAATTAAAATGAAATTGAAAAATTTTATAGAAGGGAAATAACGAAGCTTAAACAGTTCTCATAGCGAGACAGCGACACTTTTAGTCTTTAAAATTCCTTTTTCCACAATTAAAGATGGAAATAACTAAAACTATAAAAGCCGGTTGATAAACATTTAGTGCAAGATCAAAAATGTTTTAGCTACTTCGACTGTTTTTTTTAACTAGCAAGGCGATTAGCAAGGATGAATGCAAGAACTGATAAAATCCTTCATTTATTTAACTATTCTTATAACACATTTATGCAAAAATACGATTATCCTGACATCCAATTTTCCTTCAACTCTAAAAGAATAATTTCCCACAAAAACTTCCAACTAATAATTTAGCGTTTCTTTTTCGATGCTTTGTTATTTAACTATCCGATTGTTTTTAAATGTATTCTCTCATCCTTAGCCTAATTACACGTAATTAACTTTCATAATCTTAAAATTGGACGATTCCTAATTATATTCCAAAATCGTACGACCTTACTTGTAATCGAATGCGACGAACTGAAAATCTGATCACTGCATATAAATGGAAGGATCATGAGGGTATCTCGTTTCATTGGCCAGTTGCATTCAGCATTGGAATTTCAGCCTGGGTATGCAAGATAATTTTATTCCATAAATTCTATTTCCTTGAGATCTCACTTTGTCTCGACTTGAATTCAGGGTAGATGCAAGCATATGGTTCCATTTGACGTCAAAAAATTCTTGTATGGAACTGAAAGGAAAAAAAATTGCTTTAAGCGTCGCTTAGAAAGATGCAGTTTGCTTTACAAATTTCATTCACTCATTCTAAGTTTTCTGCAATATAAAATTAAAATAACAAGTGCATCCAAGTACAAACACTGAATTGGATTTTTATATCGCAGAAATATGTCGATATACCACAAAAATATGTCGAACACTATTACTTTACAATGTCTATAGGGTGGCATACCATTTGAAATTGCTGTAAATAACCCAAGAATCCTTCAAAAAGATCTACAAAGTAAATGTTGTATATAACTACTAAATTTATATAATGCTTTTTGAAGTATGTATTTACTATAAAGTATTCGAAACGTTATTAGGTTTTTAACTAAAAATTTGAGGTTTTTTCTTCAACGAAATATATTATTGCACAAACACCCTTTTCGCATCTCTAAGTTTCAGAAACAAGCTTTTTAGTGATACTGGCTTCATTTAGGTACAGTATTTTCTCAGTCTTTAATAAATGAATATATTTACGCATATTTTACCAACATTCCACTGGATTTGTATTGCCTCACTTTGCGATTATATTAAATTTTGTGCAGATTACTTCTATAGAATACAGAAGATTTGACAAATAGACCAATTGCAAACAGGATATGCTACCATGTTTTGGCTTAGAGGTATGAATTTGTGATTAATTCTTTATTTGACCATTGGTAGCCGACTATGTGACAGCATAATATGATGTGTCCGCGTTACCACGGAAAGGGTGTGCAGTAGCTTCTGAGGGTAAAGACCCCTGAGCACCCGAGGGCAGAAGTCTGATTTCTAGCTCATGAAACTCACACATTCGCTTGCACAAACCTTTTTTACAGGGGAGGGGGCACATTCTGACACCTCACAGAAAGAACACAGATGAAGAACAACCATGCCCGAACCGGGATTCGAACCCGGGGCGCCCAGATCACGAGGAAGATGCGGTATCCCTATGCCAGGACGCCGGCATCATATTGCCGCATTGAAGAAAGTCGAATCTCCATGGCCGAATGGTCATGGCACTAGTCTCGTGATCAAGAGAGCTGGGTTCGAATCCCGCCAGAGACAATGCGATTAATAGTATGTTAAATACTTAATTCCTTGATTTTATGTTTTCCTTTATTTCATGTTCCAGAAGATACTAGACATTTCTTTAGTTTACCAGACAAGTGTTCTGGACTTTTATTACCGTCCCCAGAAGAGTATTCTGGAACTTTCTCTGCTTGAATAAAGGCAGAAGATTTGTCAGTTACTGTATTCTCAGTTATGAGTTCAGTTAATAAATTGGTTTAGCTCTACTTCTTGTGTGTGTCATTAAGTTCTATACTAAAGTATCTACGCGACAATATGATAGATTTAAGTATAGTAATACCTAATTTGCAAGTATCAAAAGGTCAATTCGAGGACGGTATTAATTTTAATAGGTCAGATGAAGAGACTTCCCCACTCCTTCAGTTGAAACTCCTTTTTTCGAATTTCTGCACTCGAAAGATTTATAGTGCAATAAATCAAAGTACAGTGAATATGCAGTGCAAATTGGGTTTTGTATTTGGAGTCTTTCGGCCCCAAAATAAAAGACCTTACCATTAAGTTAACGCGGCTCGTGTGATTACAGAAATATGAAGGTAGAAGTTCGTGAGCTCTCTCCTAACGGGGAGAAAGCATTACAAATATACTTTCTCTTAATTAGATGACACGTCTTATTTAAGGCTCTATCAACTATTATAGTAATGTAAAGGGCATTTGATATATTAAAGAATTCTCATATGACCTGCATATTCAACAATTAACGCATATTTAAAATATATTTTTTCTTAATTCGATGCTCTCCAGACACTCCGACTTGGTTCAACTATAGAGGTAATTAAGCCAGTAGATAGTAAGAAGCATTTACATTAAACTAGTACTGATGTGACTGGAAGATCACGGTCGGGAATGCGACATCGCTGAAAGTGTATTTGTTATGGTTTCCTGCCTCTGCGTATACGTGATTTTAACAGGCATGCCTAATGGCTATGAGCAAATTGCCCTTTACTCAGAAACTGATCGATGTCCGTTACAATTTCCTTGCTATGGTCAAGCTAACTTCTAGAAACTTTCGACCAAAAGAAACAAATGCAAACAAGCCATCCTGAAGTCTTTCAGAAAGCGACCCAATCTATACTGGAGTTCTTCCAATCTTCACTCTAAATAACAAAGTTTCGAGAAAAGATGTCACATTTCTCCTTTATTAGGTTCATGGGCAGGATTAAATGGCATTAGAAGCATTTTTAATATTTTAATTCCCAAGTTTGATGGTTGATATTTTCTCATTAAGCCTTAACTCGTAACTGGAGACTAATAGTCAAAATGATTCTGCGTTGTTCATTAGTCCTGATTATCACGAAATATTTTGCCCTTGAATACAATCGTCTCAGTACCTTCAAGTTGTTCTTTCAGCAGAATGATGGCAAAAGTTTAACTAAAAGCATACATGTTCATATTTATTCTTTTTCAAAGTTTGTTATTTATGGACTATATCTACGAAACTGCTTTTAATTCGAATAATGCAAAAAGAATAAAGAAATATTCTTAATTTTAAAATCTTATATTCTTTATCATTTTTTAAAGAATAACAGTTATGAACAGTGAAATTCCGTAATATCTAAACGAAGTAAATTTTCATTAAACGATTGTTTAGGATTTTCTTATAACACCTTTCCGACATAACATTTTTAATATTAAATTTTTGGTAAAATGATTTCCAGAATTCCTATACTGCTTACAAAAGAAAAATAACATTGGAGTCCTTTTGATTTCATGTCTCCAGTTACGGTTTAATCTGGAGTTATTTATAAAAACAGCAGTGCAGTCATCCACGAGAATTTATATCAAGAACTCAGTAAATAATCAAAGCTTTAACATTTAAAAAAGCTGTACTTATGATGTGCATATTAATAAAATAAGTAAAGGACTTGAAGGATTATCTAATAGTTATCTTTCGTTTCAGGGATTCGTTGCCTTTGCGATTTAATTAAAAACCTATAATATATGCGAATTATACTTTACTTTCATTGAATATTAAAGTCTAATTTCATCTTGAAAGTATGAGAAGGGTTCATTCGAGGATCGTATGATCCATAGATATGACGTTTAAAGTCGTCAACTGTCTAGTCGAGGCTTATAAATGTAATTACACCAGAACGTAACGAGCTAAGAGGAGGAAATTTAATACTGATATTATGGTCAAAGTTTCAGTTCTGCGCCTAATTGTGAATTAACTCTTGAAGTATAGATTGCTTGCCTTATGCTAATACGAACAAATTGCACAATATTATACTACACTGCATAAATTTGCAGCACGTATTTAAAGTGACAATTTGATGTCAAATTTTGGATGAGATGTACCAATGTTAAGATGCCTAAAGTTTTACTTCAATATATTTCGAAGTAAAACAAAACTATTACGTTGTGTATTGTATATAGGAAAGTAGAGGAGGAAGGATACGCCCACTGCTTTATTTGAAGTATAATCATGCGAGTATTTTGCTCAAACGGAGTTTGGTATAGTTTTACATTCTGAACTTATACCATTCCTAACCAAGTTATTTTTGACGATGTCGTATACATAATATGCATTTTAAATGTAATCTTTAAGTACAAAAAAACAACTTGACTAAATCCCTAGATATCGAGTCGCCTTTAACGATCAGCGATTACCATTACGAACTTTTTGCAATTACTGACCGGCCATTACGATTATTTAAATTTAGGACTTTTCTGAAGGGCAATATTTTGTAATTACTCAAAATTGATTACACAACCTGGTTGTTTTTGGTTGTGCTGGACATTGCATCTGTCTCAGATATTTGGCTTTTGTATTGTCTTATATCTGCGATTCCCGAATCCATGCTTTTATTATCGTATATCCCACGCGAACTTCTAGCACAACCGACTAGTTGATGAATATAATGCAAGAACTAAGCCATATCGTAAAAAAAATACGTTAGGAAACGGACGTGAATCGGTTTGCCAGTTTCGCACCACTTCAACACGTTATTTATCATAAAGCACTAATAAGGAGAAACAAAATAAACACAATTTCACATAATCGAGCTTACTTTATTTCTTACTGATCTGCACTCCGTTTCAAACCTTTCTCCTTTCCAGGAAACGCACTCATCTACTGGCTTCGAAAGACAGCCACCAACTCGTCCGAGCCAGACGATGCAAAAATTTTGCAGATGAAACATAATAGACACAACATGCTCGAATCTTTTCATTGCGTGTATCCAATTTGCAGACACCAACAAACTTTCGAAAAGAACACTGAAAAAGCAGAGGAAATTTATGCAATTCCATGTTGACAGTAAAAATCCGTTCATTTAAGAATTCGAATTAAAATAAATTTGATTTTAAAAATAAAAAGCAATAGAAAAGCTGGAAATAGCACAAGCATTTACATTTAATTACAAATTCAAATTAAGAAAAAGAGATCCAATAATGAAAATTAAATGAAACAGTAAAATCCAACATTTTATAGAATATTCGTGATAAATTCTATATTCCAATGATTTACCTATCTTTAAAATGATTTTAGTAAATAATCAAATGTTAATAAATCCTATAAAAACAGTTGTATGTTAAATTAAGTTACGTGTTCAATGAATAATTCAATTTTAAAATCGGATTCCCACCTTTAATTTAGAATACATTATCTTATCATAAAATGTGTGAGTTGGCGTTCTACAGATCAGGACGTTTGACCTAGAGTTAAACTGTATACTACATACATACTTGAGGGTGAAAATGTGCATATAAAGGCGACTTTTAAATTTTAAGAATCAAATTTTGACGATTTTTCGCTATAACTTCCGAAAATATTACCGCACAAAAATGATTTGTACATCAAGTTAAAGTTCAAAAATCTTTTAACGATACCAATTATAAATTTAGTTTCTATTTTTAAGGAATTAGAAAATATGGCTGAAACATTTTAAAACGATTTATTTCAAGCAAAAGCCAACTTTGAATCTGAACGAGCCCTTAATGCGCGCATGGGAAAGAATTAGCTTTTATCAAAGTGTTGCCATCACAATGACAAAAATAAGTTGACTATTACTGTAAATTAAACTTGGAAAAGAAATTATCACGTATGGAAAAGAAATAGGAAATGCGATATTTACTAAAAAATAATCGCAAGACAACGTTTTCTATGATATTTTAAAATATTTGCATTATTAATTGAATAAACCAGTTTCATTTAAAGTAAACATGATTTAATATATCGATATCCAATATAATGAGGGTCCAAAAGCTAATTTGTTAATCTTAAGAAATAGATAAAGTTTTGCTAACAAAATGGTTTAAATGAAGTTAATATTTATATTTCATGTAACTTGAGACAATATATGCATTGATCAATTACGAATTTTAAATTTTTGCATACATCCTCTGTTCTGAATCATTTAATATTTGAGACATTTTAAATAAAAAGAGTTGCAAACCAATCATATGTCAATAACAAATCTGATTTATGAAAGCGAATATCACTATTCTATAAAAACGGGTGGTTTTGGACCACCTCATCGACCGTTTCAAAGACTCGCCAATCAATACCCAAGGTTTTTCATGACTTATTGGTCTAAGATTATAAAAATGTTGATTTTTCTAAAATTGTGATATTCGAAAATTTCATATATCAACGATATTCGATAGTAGAAGATAGAAATGTTAATTTAATTAAAAGTGGAAATGTCAATTATTCCTTGGAACCAAAAAACTAAAATTTAGACTTCATAATTCTTTGAAGTATATTTACCGAAACAAAGTTACTGACATCATTTAAATCCTTTAAAAAGTAACTAAAAATTTAATTTTATGTTGAATTAGAGAAATTTTTATTACATAAATTATGAAAATTATTCTGTTGTGCACATAACACGTAAATGCCAAATGTCTGTTTTCAGTACATAAGCATGCTTGGATTTGAGTAAAAAATGTGTATTAATCACTTCCATTTTAATAGAAAACTAAAGAGATACATAGCACAATCAGAACGGTTTAAGGTCTTAATAGTATGAATGATTACCAAAATTTTAAATTATTTTGCTGAAGAAGCTATTAAGAGACGGAGTTGCATAAAATATTTAATTGTAAATTTTAACGAGCATTAACACTGGTGAACTGGCTGGTTGCCGAAGGCGGCTAGTACAATAATAAATTCTTGGAAGGAATTAAATATTAAAAGTTTGATTAATTTTCGATTAAGGATTTTATAGGAAATGGGATACGGAATATAATTATGAATTTTTTTAATACTGCCGTTCGGAAATTCAGGGATTCAGATAATTCTAACCCCTGACACTAACTTGAATTAAGGTTTCGCTGCTTAATTTCTTTAACTGACAGTAAACATACCTTTTAAACTACAACTTATTACAAAAATTATTTAATTTTTCAGTTAATTTTATCTTCTGTAGAAACAGTATACTGATTTTATTACAAATACTTTTAAAATGCATGACTTTGAACTGATTTTAGCACATTCGTCAAAATCTAATATAATTCAGATGAAAACTTTTAATTGAAAGCTGTACCTCGTTTTATAATTTTGCCGTAACCATGAACGCCAATTAATACATTTTTTGGTTGTATGGCATTGACTACTTCATTTGACAATATTAAAGTTTAGATGCATGTAAAAATGCAAATATTACAAACTCTTAAATTCAAACTCTTCCAAACTAAATGGGATCCTTGTTGGGCTGCGCTTAACTCGTTAACAAGCAGGAAGCAATAATATCCTTAAAGTACGAGTCAAGAATATTCAGATAAGGCAAGCATAAAGCAGCGTTCACACGAGACCAACTATTGCGCGCAATGGAAAGCCACGCCTACCTCAGAAAGATCACGTGACCGCAATGGGGCAATGGTAAATGATTGACCCACCGGAACAACTATTTGTCATTATCCCATTGGAATTGTATGATTTTTTGAAGTAGGCGTGACCTTTTATTGCGCGCATCAGTTGGCCTCGTGTGAACGCCGCTTTTCTATGTACAAATATCCGTTAATTATATCCGTTAATTGGTGGCCACTGTCGTCATTCGACTCACGTTTATGATTCGCATCCCATTGAATAACCCTATTAGACGGAAGGTGATTGCCTTGCATTGAAGATACGAATCACAGTAACAAGTTGGAAAACACATTTCGAAAAAATATGAAGTAAGAAATAGTTTGACGTATCGAAGCAAAGTACATTAAAATAAGTGTTACGCAAAATGAAGCTGCACCGTTAGCTTCAATGAATTTAACAAACTTAAACCCCGATTCAATGACTTTTCTTTCATAGAAGTAAAATTCCTTAATAAATCGAGTTAACTTTCCAAGTGAATGAACTTTTCATATACAGTACTCTCACGAGTATCGTAACCTAATGTGGAGGAAGGACAGGGCGGATAACAAAAAAGCCTGATAAGTCGGAGATCTATGAATTGATTTATTGGCCCATCAATACCAGAAAACAATTTATACCAAAACTCACCGATATATAATACGTATTTTCTCGCTTCTTATTGAGTACGAAGCCCTCCATTTATCCCAAACCACGTAAAATGTGAAGGCCGCGGACCGGTAAATCATAGCAGTTGCCGGTGACGTGTCGAGTTAAAATAGAAAGCTCTGTACTGGTAGTTTATATATGCTTGTATACTACACGTTTCAAGAATTTATTGGAGAAAAAAAATTAAAGATATAAACTGTTCCCATTTTAACAAATTCTGTAATGCCTAACTAAAATGAAACTGACATAAACAGAACATTAACGTAAGTTATAGGCCGAATTCTTAAAAAAAAAAAAAAAACGGCTCAAACTGATTTTATTTCTTACCGATAAATGATAAACAGATGTGGAAAGGTAACCGCGAGATAAGAGTCAAAACTTAGTTTTTAGTTTTTAAAAATCTTTAATAGTCGACTGCTTCTGCATTTTAACTTTCTTCCGTGACGCAATGTCTTCCCACTTGCGCAAACAGATAACAAATATCAGCTATCTTTCTTATTTAATTACAATAAAAAAAACTAGGCCGGATATTCGAGAGTGTACTGTACTCAATTTTAATTTGAATATGTTTAGTTATACGGCTCTCTAGATAACAAGAAAACAGAAGATTACTTTGAAAAACCATTAAAAAAGACGCGATATCTTAAATTCCAAGGCAACTGAAACCTTTCCTATTTAACTCTCCGGCTCTGCGTTGACGATATTACTATGAACTATTGAGCCTAATTCTTAAACAATATTAAACTTCAGTTCTTACCAGAACTATTGTGTACATTTCAAAATCTCTGAATAATTGCATACTCCACAGTGAGAAAACTCATAAATTAAAAGAGAAAATTGGGAGGAAAAAAAAAACATGGCCCAACTTCCAACTCGCGTAAAGAGAAATATTAATATAAGAAAAATAAAATTCATCTTATTTTCTAAGAAACAGTTTTAAACAGTTATATTGTAACTAAAAGTAAATAATTTTCTCTAACAGCAATGAAGATTTTACTATCGATATTTTTCTAAATTTAAATAAATTCACTAATAAAACAATTGAAGAAAGCATCGTACCTTGTTATTCAAACACCAAATTTCAATTTCTAGTCTTCATTGAATACAAAAATTAAACATGGCACCCAAAAGCACATGAAATTACGAAGACTTCCTTAAGTATCAAAAAACAGTGAAGAAACAAAAAGAAATCAACGAACGCAGACTGCAGAAGAAATTCTCAACTGCACGCACAAACCCTTTTAAAGCAAAGATAGCGACTTAAAGTCGTTCGATGTTCTCTTCTTCCAAAAATGTATGCAAAATAATCACGTAAAAAGCATAGAGATTTTAAAAAAATTACAAGTTTCAGCATTCGGGTTCGAACGTAGAAGAATCATATGCTAGTGCACTAAAAGATCTTGGACGATTTCGAAAGGCATGGTAAAATAATTGGAAAGAAAATATTTAACGAAATTTTAATGATAAATTTAAAAATAAATAAACCAGATGTGGATAGTTTTGTTACACTAAAGTCACGTTTTAAAGGAATTCTAGGGCTATTTTGCGACGGACCTTGTAATTTTGAACCACGGTCAAATGATGAGGACGACACCTCAATTGGCACTCACCTCTCCAAACTTCCACACCACACCAGCGGGATGAAGTTTGGCCCCAACGGATTTAAAGTGCACCAGACCCGCTTACACAACGGTTCTTCGGTGGAATCGGATCTCCAACTAGAAACCCTCCGGTTCCGAAGTTGAGTCCTTACCACCAGGCCACCGCGACCCTCCAGACCAGCTCTGCAAGAGATGCTGAAAAATGTAAAGGGTAATGTGGCATGGTGATAAAGTGTTTGATTTCTAGATTCCAGCTGATTTTTTCAGAGATTTACTATGTATGTAGTCTTGATGCATGCTAAAATGAAATCGAGAATCAATCGTCTTCCAGTTAGTGTGGAGGAAAAATATGCAAAATATACATATGTTATCTGTTCTCCTTGTCAGATGACCAGCCCCAAATCTTCCTTGTGAGATTTTAAAAGATGTTAATATATTTAAACAAAATTTTCATTTATTCAATGTACGGTTTGGTAACTTTAAGTGTTATTTAGAAACACTAAAATATGCTTGCACATCAACACAGAAGTAAATGAAAAATTCGATGAAATGATTGGAAGCAGAGTTTCTAATTCCAGCTAATCGATTCGGCTTGTACTGAAATATATTAACCTAATTTTATTGGGTATATAATAAAACAATTATCTAAGAATACTTCAATGATTACCATTCTGGTCGTTGTTTAACACTTGTTGCTTTTCGTTTCCTTGATGATCATTTGAATCTTAATGTCGTGATTAGCGGATCATGACTTGGTGTATATTGAAATATTCTTCGTGCACAGAAGATTAACAAGATTCGGCGATGAGTTTAGAGATTAAGGCATGGGATGGTTAAGAAACATGAATCGAAGAAAATATAAAGCCCATCATTCGTTGTGTTCCTGACCATGCAAAAACTGTTAAAATGCATTTCAATTGCCAGTTACTCTCTTTAGATCGAATAGAGGCTGCATATCAGCGAAATAAAATTCTGGACCAGTAAATAAAAAAATCCCTTCCTCCATATAATTAAAAATTTATAATACCGCTTTTTTAATGGATGCGAATGCACGCCAGATGAATAACCAGCAATTTCGGATAAAGATGTAGTGATCATTTGGCGGTTTGCTGATAAATTCGGCATTTGTAACAAGTTTTATGTTTTTTTGAAATGTAAGAAATATGATTCTATTTCTGCTAAGAACAAAAATCTGGTCATGAGTTTTACAAAATTTCATATGATAATAAACCATATTGGATAAATTATATAAACTTGTGAGGCTGAAACAGTTGAACCTGTCTTTCTTTAGAGTTGTGTTCCAAAATAAGATCCCTAGTTGTACCGACAGAGGGCTATTATTGCTTTCTAATTAGCGATTTGCTGTCTGCTTATGTTGTTAGTTCAAACAAATGCTATTTTTTGTGTACATCTCTGAGATTTATTTTTTGTGTTTTCTGAGAAATAGATGTCGACTTCCATGATCCAACTTGTTCGTAAAATATTCAAACGTTTGATTTTCGTAACCCTTTCGACATTAGCTACAGATATTAATTTAGGATTTTAAACTCGCTTTGACTTCTTTCTTTCCTTCGCCACCAAATATCCCCGAACTTGGAATCTCTAATATTCCCTGTCAGTTGAGTTGAAAGAATATACGTGGGAGTATTTATTAAGATAAAAAATACACATAAAAAGACATAAAATATCATCAATACACAGAAAAAGTAACTATATACAATATTATAATGATGAAAGAGGTGTTCGGTGGGGAGCATGAGTAGATGAAATCTATTGAAGTTAATACATTCTGGAGAAGAGCTTGGTTGAGAAATAAAACGAAAATTTATACTGGGCTTGGGTCTGGAGAAATCAATTCCTCGTTCTCTTGTAGGAACCGCACGAGATTTCTAACTTTAACCTTGGACATCTTGTTTCTCATAACGTTGGTCCACCAGATATTTTCTAGGTCGTGGGTGGGTTTTTTGAGATGAAAAGATGTGGTGAGAGGGCGGCTTGTGGCATAATGAAGGGGATCGCCTACTTCGTCGCAGCCACATTGATCCTATCCTTTAATGTTGAATCTCTTGAAATATGAAGGGAAAGGGCCATGGCCAGTTGCAAAGATAATGTCAAGCCTATTCCAAGATGATGGGTTAAAGGACACTTTCGAGATGATTTGATGGATGTTTCTGCCAGTTGAGCCATTGTCCCATTCTTCTTGCCATCGCTGTAGGCTCAATTCATTTAGAATACTTTTCAGATTTCTTTTAGAAGCTGGGTATTGAACGGGCGTACCTGCAGAAATAGCCTGTTTGGCTAGGGAATCTGCAGCCTCGTTTCCGTTGTGGCCCACATGTGCTTTAACCCATTCTAACTTAATAGAAGGTTGGGGGAGCAGAATGGCTGACTCGCTTTGACTAACAGAAGATATTCCATTTCTTCTTTATCAAGAATTATTCATTTTTTTCACTAGACATGCCTGCCCAAATACTAAAGAGCCCTTCCCCCCATGTCAATATACCTAAATCTTTCGACTCCTTTTTAAACCTATTCTTCTGTTACCACATGATTGGCGCAGTATAGTCAAGTGTGGCTCTTGCGCCAATAAACCATACAAAACCAACCAAACCAAACCTTTCGACTCCATTGATTTCGTGGGTGTGAAGGAAAACATGCCGTCATCGTATCATTCTGGCCGTTCATAACAAGACTTTATCAAAATTCTTATCTACAGAACTCTGATTAAATGATTTATTATTTTGTATTTGAAAGAATGACAAGTAGACATCTTACAGAAAATCCCACATTATTTTGTTTTTGAGTCAAAATTGGAAATAAAAATCAACAGAATAAAGAAAATACGAAGCCATTTCTCTAAGCAGTTGCTCAGTTGCTCCAGAAATTCAAAGCAAGTTGTTCATTCTCGTGTTAAAATGAATGAATAGAGAAACGATTTACCACAACCAACAGCAAAGTGTTGTAAGCAGATTATGTATCTTGGGTTTGTTTTAGCTTCAGTTATATCACATTTATTTTGCATCGAAGTACGAATAATTTATTTTTGGAATGAAGTCTGTCTGTGAACACGATGATACAAAATTGATTTTGATGAATGAAATTTATTATGTGGTCTTTACACCATATTTGTAGCTTCCTTTGAAATTTTAAATGCAATTCATTCACTGGAAGTTTGTACTGGAACAAGTGAGCACAATAAGAGCACATCTAAAATAACACATATATCAAAATTTGAGTGCAAAAAGTCTTTTTCTGAAGAAGACATTAAGAGCAAGCAACAAAAATTATTGAAATGAAACTCTTAACATTAATTCCGACGTGTCAACTGTACGCCAAAGACGGCTATAATACAAGAGCCGGGTGGGCGAACATATCTATTGACTTGTTTTCTTCGCTTTAAATCCTTAGATTTCTAAATTTTAACTTGAGGAATTCTTGATCAAATTTTATTTTCAATTTGGCCCTCAAATATTAAGTCTTGTTTTTTAGCTTAAAAGTTAATTAAGTTAGGAATGAAATGTTGCTAAATTCATTGCTGCTATTAACGCTGTAAGTTGCGAAAATATCTCAATATAATAGTTATTTGTTATGATACGAAATAATTTGTTCATTTTGAATCGTCTTTCTATCTTCAATAGTAAGAGAGTTATAGGGAAATGAAATTTTTAACTCTCCATCAATTTTGCCCTCCTTTAAGCTAGATGTCTCATACAAACATGGCAAATATTTTCACTTCCTTTAAAATAAATTACGCACCTTAAATTATTCAAATAGAATAGAAATTATTCTAGTATTCGTGTTCACCAGATAGATTGCTAGAATTCACCTAGTAGTATCTCGCAAGTTGAGTTTTGAATATACCTTGCATATTGATTTGCTTTGCTCTAGTTCTAATATTGGAATCATTTCAAAAAATTTCCTCCAAAAAGTTTGAAATTACTAATGCAGAAATTCCTCTAAATATGATTGTAGGCGCTGAGCATGTATTAAGCATCTATCTTAAATTAGCAACTGCTTTAATATTATTAAATACTTTCACTTATCTTGACTTCTATTTAGTTATAAAGATAAAACGTAATAATCGATTTTTCATTCGCTTCCTGAGGTGCTAAAGTTTTGAAACTTTGTGCAATTGTTTTCTATTTGATACTGTACTACCATAATATTTTAAGAACTTAATTACGGTTTAATGTAAATAAATTTTGATTCCCTATCATTGGCGCCATCTGGAAGTGAATTTGAGGAAAAATAATTTTAAGAGGTCGCAGTATTTGTATTAGTAATGAATTGTAAATGTAAAACTAAAAAGTAGAAAATTAATGTTTTTCGTATGTAAATAATATTTTTGAATTTATTTTATGAATTTATTAATTAAAATAGCAAGTACAGATTTTATTTATATTTTTCCTATTTGTATTGAGTTTTGTTCTTAATTCAGTAATAATTATGTAATCAATATTTGTATTTTTGTTAAAATTTGTCAATGAAGAATCCTTTTTTTTATTTTAGCTGTGATTATTTTTTTAAATCTAATTACCATGTTTTAAGCAAACGATTCAAATAACCCAATTTAATCATATCACTGCTTGGAAAATTTAAATACTTATAATCATATGCAAGACATATTAATAAAGCTCCATTGCGGAAAAAGTAAATCTTTTACGTATATGTTGAACCAATCTAATATCTTTAGTATAAATCAGATTGTTTGCATTCAAGTTCTTGCATTTTTTTTTTATGGCTCTTAATAGTGTGCATCAGAATTTCTGTAACGATAGGGCATTTGTGAACTTTTCGTGAGAGATATATTAACTTTTCTTAACTACTTTTTAATAGCAATCCCATATCCATTAATAGCTGTTGAGAAATCAAATAGAACTAATTTACGATTATTTAATAGCCCAAACTTTCTAAGCTATATGATAAGTGACGAATGATTTTAAGTGTAGAAAGATATTAGATATAAATTTGTTATTTCCACAAATTCGCAGGAAAATCTGCACAATTTTTTATTAATCTATTTTGTATCTGAACTACAAATCTTATTGTAATATTCAGCACTGTGTTAATGCTAATTAATAAAAAAAGATAATTTAATTAAAATCAATATGGAGATTAAGTATTTTTTCATTTGATTATTCCTTTTATACTTATTTCTATTAATAAATACATTGATTTTAGCGCCTTGCTTACAAAAGTTTTTATTACTAAAATTAGAATATCTGAACTGCAATTTCTAATTCAGAAATTTCTTGCAATTCTACACTATGTTGAATGCTAATTAATTAAGACAATGGAATTACATGTAACATAATAATTTGGCATTTTATTTCAGATTTTTAAAGTTGAATGCAAGTGTCCAAGAGTGTCAATGAAAATACCTCTCCTTTCAAACAAGTTTATGCTCTTCTTGCATTCGTTCAGGAATATTGCGCCGAAGAACTGTATAAGGCTGCAAAGGAAATTAAGTAGCAATGGCGGAAGCATTCAAACTAAGAGAAATTTCCTTCCAAAAGAATTTATGATATTATAAGAAACACTGCTGAAGACCCCTACCCCCTACTTGAAAAATTTATTATCTATTTTAAAAATAAACACAGTCTTCTCCTTCTTTCTGTTTTAGTTGATGATAAGTTTACTAAAGAAGGGTAATTACTTAAACTATCAATTTGGTCTCAATAGGTCTTGCTATGATCGGCAGCTTCCCAGACATAATTATGTATTGCATATATAGATGGATTTTATTTATTTAAATATTATTCATATATTAGAATTAACTTAGGAAAACTTCAAAACATTGAAAAAAAAAGCCTATAAAGATACAGAACAATATCTGAAAACAACAAAATTCAAAGCATGCTCCCGATTTTTTGAAATAGTTCAGCAAAAATAATTTTAATTCACTTAATTTAATTTAGAACAGAATTTAGGTCATTTCCTAACTCAAAACTTCAAAAGGTTTGAAAAAAAAAGTGAAAAATTTCATAGAAAAATGTCGATTGAATAAAATTTCAATGTTATTGGTTTACTGACAAATGCAAATTTTTTATTGTTTAGGAGCATCACCAGATGGACTTTCATGTGGAAGAAATGCATTACGAACAAAAATACAATTATATCTGGACTATTTATAATAAAATTTGTATCTCAGGATTATGTTCAAAACCAGGCATATGCGTAGCACATCGCCTGCCAAGGTCAATGAAGGTCAATACCTTCTATGAAGTCACAATATGTTTTTAGGTAATTCACATTGTGTTTGGTCATATTGTATTAGTCTTAGAAATTTTTAGGTTATTTTGATATTGCTCACATGTTTTTATTATTTTACATTTGCTGAAAGTGCACTTCAAAAGTATTCCTCTATAGGCCCTCTGTAGTTTATATATAAAAGTACTCCCCTCAGATAGTCACATAAAATATATTGTAGTGTCCTTCTTCAAAATGCGATACGGTTAGGAAGATGAAATGACTGTCACACAAATGCGTGCGAGGTAACTCTGGGAAACGTTACCATCGCGTACAAGTGCGCAACGTGGCACACGTAATGTGTTAAAATTCAGAGGTTGTGATTTAGGAAAAATGATCATGTAAGAACAAATGGCATTAAACAACGTTGGAAAAATATCTAATTTGCTCTTTCATATCGGGTTAAAAAGAATTCTTACATCGAAAAAATTGAAATGATGAAAGAAAATAAAAAAATCTTTCATGAAAAATTGCAGTATTTTTAATTTTTGGTACATTTGTAAAATAGAATGAAAAAGTCCACGGTCCTTTTATGGATTCTCTTTGTTGAAAACTAAAAATAACTATACTGAAGTAAATGAATAAAACTATGTTTTTATATATTCATATCATCAAACTTTTGTATATTTGTTCATCAAATATTTTTAAATGTTGAACATTTGACACTTGTAGTCGTAGGGCTCATGCTTGAGTATATAATGTTATACGACGTTGTTGTTGGATGCATGTGTATTTTTATGAATATAAGCAACTGTTTAAAGAAGACTGAATTATATCTTTAAAATCATGAAGAATAAAAATCATTAAAGAATGCCACACCTGTTTCCTTATTTCAAGAATATTTCACATACATGCACACACTCAACCATAATTAAAGAGTTACCAGCATCAGAAGAAAGAGATGTTTCTTGAAAAAGGAGATTATGCATGGAATACAGAGATGTGTGGGATATGATTGAAAAGATTTTTCTGCTTGGTTCTAAAAACGCCCTTTTCAATGTGGACTCAAACTTTTTTTTTCTTTCGACTTTGCTTAACTAGAAAGAATCGTTTAAAAAGTCTTGGAAGTATAACTTTATTTCTCTTTGCTTCCACTTCTGCTACTACAGTGAAACCACAGTTTGCAAGAATCACATTTCCAGTTCTAAGCTTCAAATTGTTACACAGCAAGAAGCAAACTTTTGGTGACTTTTTCTTTTTTTTCCATGTTCGGCGAGAAACTTGACCCTCATTTTTAAGTCTTACCCAATTATTGCAAAAGATATTTAAAATTGGACCTAAAATTTCATTTTAAATTTTTATGAATATAATTGAGTTGAATTTGGATACATTCTAAATGAAATAAAAATGGTGTAGGATAGCATGCTAAGACGGGGAGCTGCTTCTTGACAAATTCGAAAACACCCTGCTAACTTTCCTAATACTTGTCATTTTAGATGACTTCAAAATATGATAACAAATGACTTCTAGGACTACATTAAAAATTGTCAGGATTACATTTGAAGGAAAAAAAATCCAAAAATTCAAGCTTTAATTTTATATAAACACTTTTCTTCTGCGCCTCCAAAAAACCCGCATTTTTTAATTGCAGGATTTGATTTACAGTAACTGATAAATCACATGATTTCTCTGCATGAAAGTAAACATAAGAATAGGGTTTGAATTTTATCTGAGTTAATTATAAATTCCAAACATCTTGTTAAATGTTATAAAAATTGAAAGAAAACGAATGCACAATACAAATGAAATAATCAAAAGGAATATTGAAAAGTATTCAGGAGAAAAAAGTGGAGAAAGGATTTATTTCCAAAATGTTGAACTTACAATTAAATATGTTCAGTACTTAACAATCAATTGATTCATCCATTTAATTAAATGTTCAGTTTAGCACCTCTAGAAGTGATTTTTTTAGAAAAGATTCCGATATTAAGAATTTTAAAAATATTGTTTATTAATTAAGATAAAAATTAAGAACTAAAAGAAACGGAATTAATTAAAAAATTAATCATTTTTAATATGGCTAAAAATGTGCGTTCTCAAAAAAAAACACCCTATTTCTTTTCATTTGTCAAGATGGAGTAGTTTTTTAACGACTTTTTCATTGGCTATACTATAGTTTTAAAAATTTCTACTCTTTTCGCTTCTCGATGACCATACACAATTTTGATATCTTGTGAATTTTAATCATTCTATAAAACATTAACGTATGGTGACAAGAAAATCGCTCTTGTTATTTAATATCAAATCGTAACAGTCAAATGTAAACAAATCTCTGTAAGAGCACTTAAGTCTGTTTTATTGAACGTTTCTTCAGACGCATGTAATTCAATGCTACCTTAATTAATGAAGCTGAAAATTATTGTTAGAAATGCACTAGAGAGGGCTCACTAAAAACTTTATTCTCTCAGAGGAAAGAAAATGTAAAAAGAAATTGAGAAAGATACATAAAAAAAAAGTTTAATTGAGCACTAAAGAGGGTTTAATCATTGACAGATAGGTGATTGCTATGATTTGAAAATGAAAATTGATGACTATAATTTCCAAAACTATCTCACAAAAATAATTTTTAAAGTTCAAAAATTACCTTTTTCATGATATTAATTTCATTTCTGTGCAATGTTTTTTTAACGAATTTTTCATTGCAATATACAATTTATAACAATTTTAAATGCTATATGAAATTTAAATTATTCATCAAAATATTCAATCGCGTACAAATTCAAACTATTTCAGGAAAGAAACTAATTTTTCAACAATTCGAAAATACAAACTATTTCATCAAATATTTAATTTTAAGATTAAAACAGATGCTTTCTTTGAACATGAATTCGGAAGTAGAATTTTCACTTCAGTTTTTATTTCGCAGTATATACAGTTTCTAATATAAATGTGCTATAGTTAATTTGATCTTTTAAAGTAAATTCATGATCAATTTTATTAAAAAAACAAGTTAAATATATATATAGATATATAGATACCACATTAATATTTAACAACCTAAATACTAATGAGGATAATCTAATAATATTGGTGAATAAGTTGGTCGCCAAAGGTGATGTGAATTCATCTTTTAAACGATAATTTCAAATACATTTTATTTTATAATAATTGTGCCACTTAATGGTGGGTTTGTCAAGACATCAGTTCCAAGATACCATTATATGCATTACAATGAATTATAAATTGAAAATAAAAAAAGAGAAAAAAATTACTGAAATAAAAGCATTTCTAATTTTTCTAGTACATTAATAATATCCTATTTAAAATTGTTTTAAATTCATTTTACTGTTATTTCTCATACGTCTAAGAACTTAATATTTTAATTTTCTCTTAGTAGCTTTAATAAAAAGAACATAAAGAGAAGTGAAAAATCAATTCTTAGGTCTATCTTGCGCAAATACAAGCGTTTCACTATCTGAATTGAGTGGAAGTTGATTTTTTCTGGTTATAATAGCTGCTAAGCTATAAATACAAGGGATGTTGTTTGGTACAAGTTACGATGCATCATAACAACAGAAAACTGTTGAGAACAAAATGAATGTATTATCAAAAGTTATGCACACTAAAGATTACTTGTTGATATAATCTCCGTGAAGATTTAGGTATCGTGATATCGATGATCAAGGTTTCTGAGCCCCTCTTCGAAGAAAATTACTTCCCCCCCCCCTCTCCACAGTGATATGAGACTCGCCTTAATGCTCCTTTAAAGTTTCTGATTCGTCTGAAAACTCCTCATTGCCCTTGCACTCATTTTTTTCAAAGCAGGGACAAGGCTTGGTGTTGTTGAAGAGGGATATGGAAGTAAGACTGTCGCAATAGATCTTGTTTAACAAGTTGATCTCATAATTCGAAAGAAACGAAGGGGGCTAAAAATCCATGCAACGAGCCGGCATATCGCTTCGTGTCTACACATTTCTGCAACATATTCTTTTCTTAAAAAAATCCAAAAAACTTCTATAATATGACGAATCGTCAAAGGAATGTTAAGACTTATTTCATGTCGCCAGTGGCATTGTTTTTCTAAGAAAATGTCATTCTAACCCATCAGAAAGATAAATGCGATTATGCCGAAACAAAAACTTGTTTGAACATAACTTTTTATAATTAATTGATTTTGCTCCTTGTTTTTATCTTTTTAATGGTCCATAAGAATTTGGGGGGGGGGACTAAGCTCATAGCTTAACCTTTTCTGAATGACCTTGATAATAGGAACTTAATAGCTATGAAAAATAAACCGTTAAAAAGCTTTCAGTAATTACATATATTTCAATATCCATATTGTCATTATTTCCTACTAGAACAGCTCACAAACTAGATAGTTAATTTCTTCTTAATGTGTTTGATGACAGCTGTGAATAATCAATCCTTAGAACTATCTTCTGTTGGTGAGGGCATTTCAACATCTGGATTGAACGGGGGTTGATGATTCCTGGTGATAACAGCCGTCCCGGGTCGAATCCTGGACCCTTTAAGAGGCACATCATCAGACGCGAAATCGGGCAAGGGCGCATTGGGCAGAGTCCACAGCTGTCTGGAGAAAGCGAAAGGGGTGACTGCACTTCGGTCGGTCAACGAAGGAACTGCAAGGAAAAATGGACCTCCCAAAAGCGACATGGGTTCTGAACTGTTCGGTATATTTGAATTTGGCCTGATGGAACGTTGAGCGATGTAGGCTTCTTTAGTGACAATGACACAAAGCACGATATCTACAATAAGAAGGAATCCACCTGCCATGATTAAAAGTGGACCCAGCAGTTTGTAATCGCCATCAAGAGCTGTGTGGACACTCAATTTCTTCTGAACGGGTCCATCCACGCTATCTTCCTCAATCCGCCATTCTGGAGGTTCCGGAGGGTATGAGATCACAGTAGTTGCAGTTCCAGCGATAAGAAGAACGAAAACCACGATAGTGCAAGCTATAACGATGGGGATTTTAATAAACGCCGGGTTGGCATCTTTGGATGGGATAAAGCGTGGTAGAGTTTCTTGCTCCAGACTGTCTTCAAATGGATTTCCTGTGTGCCCATTCTGTATACCAATCATAAGAGATGGATCATTGATTCTTTGAACCACCTGCAACAGAAGGAGAAAACTGAATGTATATCTGATACATTTAAGGCATAGATGAGGATGTTACACAGAATCATATATACTAATTAGCCGCCTTTGATAACAACTCTTTTATCTATATTGATAGTATGTATCTATTCTTGCCCATCAATTTTGAAGATCTATAAGGTATCACAATAAATGATTAAACTTTAAAAAAATTAAATCTGAACAATAGCCATAGAAAATTTTGATTATTTAGAAATAACTTCATATTGGCGAATAAAACTGGTGAAATCTGTTCCAAAAATTTATTTTGTAATATATCTCGAAGATTTAGTAAAATAAAGCCGGGAACTAACAAAATGGATGACGTATCTAAAGGTTTAAAATCATTTACATAAAATAAAAATTTTGAAAGTCGATACAATGGTTTTGGCTGAGGAAATCTATTCAAAGTTTCAACCTTAGAGAATATCTAGTGAATCCCTTTTTATAAAACTTATTTCGAAAATGGAATTTGGAGTGGAGTAGGCAACCACTGATTGTATTTTTGGCGATCTCATATGAGTAAAAATAGATGGGGGGGGGGGGTCATTTTTGAGAGATTTTAGCCGTCAAATCGTTTTTTTTTTCTTTCTTGTTCTTTCATTCTTTTTACGTTAAACATAAAATAAAAGAGTATATGAACAAACATCTCGGTTTAACAAGAAAAACATTAAATCCACATGCATATATGTTTGAACCACAATCAAAGATAGCTGCTCATTTTTTAAAAATTCATTAATTTTTTTAAAAATCTCTATCGCTACTGATAGTGAAGATAAATGTATGCATCTATGTGTATGCTGGTGCTCTATCTACAAGCTAGACCATTTTGAAATCTCTATCGTCTGATCTCTATCGCTACTGATA